>JARVJO010000227.1:2848752-2872392 GCA_031762555.1 Cynodonichthys magdalenae | reverse complement strand
ACTAAAGGTGACATAGTTACTTTATTATGGTATAGAATTTAAATATATGCCTGAGAAACACATAATATTGCACCTTTTAACAATCAACAAGCATCTTAAATAAATACAGATGAAAGCAATTAAATAAAGACAAACAAAAAAGGAGAAAAAGAAAATAATTTAAATAAATTTAAATAAAAATAATTTTAGAAAAAGAAGTTCTCGTTTTAAAGAGTTTAAAGAGGATTTTGCAGATGGTTTGAATGATTTCTTGTAAATGTAAAAATGTAAAGATATTTTATTACACAGCTCTGAAAATCCCAACGCTGTGTGTGTATATCTGGTTTTCGTTACCTTTGAAGGACCTCCTCCAGTGTAAACACCTGTCTTGTCAGGACCAGTAGTCCCTTATGGAGACCAGAGCCTGGTCCAAAACCATTTCTGGGTCAAGTGTTCTGTTTAGGGCTGGAACTTCTGATTCCAGCTTTATTTACAGAAACCTGCGGTTTAAAAAACACATTAAAGTGATTAATTTGCACACAACAAATAACTGCGCTCACGGCTCTGTGTTTATACTTCTGCAGCCAAAGAGAGAGATTTTTAAATGTTGAACAGTCAGAAACGTTGGAACAGGTGAGCTGATAATGAATCGAAACGTCTGCTTCTGTGTTTCACCAGTAGAGGGCGTCAAAATCACACTTTGGTCATTTTAAAGCTGCAGGTTTGAGACCGGGTTGTGTCAAAAGGGAAGCATCCTAAAGAAAAACAGCAAACGTCAACATCTCTGTTCCAAAGTATTCAAAGTTTTAAAAGTTTTTATTCAGCGTTAGGGGCTCAGAAATTCTTAAAGATTTGTTTTTCAGGTAATTATTTGATGCTTAAGCTTCAGTTTCTTCAAACTTTAACCAAACTCTTTGGAATATTTTTAGTGTAAAGAGATGATTTAGCTTCAGGAGCCTAAACGAGTCTTTGTGGGGTTTGTGGTGTGGCCACCGGCCGGCAGGTGACCGCAGGTATCTGTGCGCCTCCATTAAGCACCCAGCTCCCCTTAAACAGGAAGCAGTGAGGTGAGGCCGGGTTTAACAGGACCTGAAAGGAGCGTCTTGTTCTGCAGCTCTGTTTTTCACGTTGGACTGCCGTCAAACTGTCCTGAACCTGGACAGGAAAGCGTGACACCCAGCCGGACCTTTGAACGCCATGTGGACGGGTGGGCGGAGCTCCAGAACTCGCATCATCTGAGCGTCATGGTGCCCAACCTGCAGATAAAGACTCTGACTGAACATTTCCTGTTCAAACACGGTTGTTTCTGCATCATCTCAGCTGCTCTATTTAGGATTAATGATCACTTTAAATTAAAACTTAATCTTTGTTTGGATATGATGGGTCACGTTTATATTCCAAAAAATATAAAATCCAAAAGTGGAGAAATAGTGATTTGAATAAAACGTTTGCAAAAGGTGCATTTTATCAACTTATCAATGTATCATTTGAATGAACTGAAATATAACCCTAAAAAAATGTTGAAGCACTTTTTTGAGCAGTAGCAAAAAAAAAGATTTTGAGGACAAACATCTTAAAATTGAGAGATTTTTTTCTGTGAGCTAGCAAAGTTTTTGTTTCTTTCCAGCTGGGAAATCTCAATATTCAAATACTACTTGAGGTTTCCTCTTTATAATAACATCAAACATTTATAATTAAAATGACATAAAATTAGGATTCAGACCAAATATTAGTGAATCATCATCGTAACCAACAAGACAAATGAAGTCGTGTCTCTGGATCCTCTCAGGTGTCAAAATGTAGCTTTTAAAGCAGGAATCTGAAAATATGATTAGATCATTTTGACCAAGTTTGACTTAATCCTCATATGATGGTCAGAAACATGCAAAGCCAGCATAATTAGATGTTTCCTCTGGAGCGTTATCTTATTTTTTATTTTGTCATCCTTAGATATCGTTCACTTTTTATGGTTTCTTATTTTTGTCTTGTCATGCTTATATTTCATGTTGCGTAACTTTTTAATTCACTGGAATCCTGTCGGGACTTTAAGACCTTACACCGTCCATCATGCTTCTACCATTTCCACTGTCAGCTGCGTGGGGCTAGCATGAACGCGTGTGTGTGTGTGTGTGTGTGTGTGTGTGCACGTATAGAAGCAGGATTGAAGGATGAATGTCACGACTTGGCTGGAATCTTCCAGAGTGTTTCAGAATGTGCGGTCGGAAAGTTTGAGCAGGAAAAAGAAGATGAGGAGGAACATGGGTGAGGGGAACAAGACCTCATTGACAGGGAGTGTTCTCACACACACACACACACACACACACACACACACGCAGAGTGCTTTAAGGTCAGCCAGGAGCTTCAGATCCCACCACGCTGTAATGTACAGTTTTTATGCTCGTTTATCGTCTTGTTTTAATGATAAATAGGTTTAGGTTTAGAAATAGAGAGGACAGATGTTCTTTAACTAAATTATTTACATGGTTAAATGTAGGGGTGTCCCAATACTGAGTATGAGTACTTCAGTTTGGGTACTCACTGATACTGAGTACTTACTGAGTTAGAACTTAAACATTACAGGTTGATTATGAAAACACATTTTTATTAGAACCTGGTACTAAATCAGATATATGTCTGATGTTTTAAAAAATGACCTCAGTCTGAACAATTATGATGCATTTATCCAACTTTTATATCAGTGAGGAGAGGATCGATCCAGTTATAAAGACACTAACCTCGAGTCAAGCTGCTTAAAACTTGTAGCTCCACGTCTTCAGCTACAGAACAGAAGTCCAGTTCCTTTGTTGTCTTTTAATTTTCCATGTCCTGGATGACTGAGAATCCACAGAAGATTTTGAAAAGGTAGTAAAAGCAAATGACTGGTGCCAACTCCTAAATGCAGGAGATAATGAAACTGTTAGCAATAAGGTGTTAACTACATGACAGAAAATGATAAACAGTTTTGTAAAGAACGTAAGAAATACAATTTGGAAACAGTAGTAGTGTGCCATGGATGAATACAGACATTTGGACCTTAATGAAGTCATGAGATGCTCTTAAAAAGGCTCTAAAATCAAAATTAGATCATGAAACATTTGTTTGTTACTTTAAAAAACAAAGTAGTGAAAGAATTGAGAAAGGCTAAAGCTAATTTCTTTATTACTATCATTAAAGAAGCCAGAGGTAATTCTAAAATTGTATGGGGACAGCTCAAGAAACTAACAGGCACAAATTTTATATTTCCAAAACCTTTAGAACTTAAAATGGAGAGAAAACTGTTACAAGACCCTGGTGATAGCTGAGGCTTTGAACAGGTACTTTTTACATTCAGTAACTGTTCAGCGCTTTACTCCTGTTCATCCTGATCACATACCTCTTCAGACTGATCTACCCATCTTTTGCCTAAAAGAAATCTGTGAATCTAAAGTGTTAAAATAATAGATTCACATAAGGTATCCAAAGCTAAAGATGATCTGGACTCTCATATGCTCAAAGCTCTAAAAGAACCCCTGGCACCCGTCATTTGTAAGTTGATTAATTCCTCAGTTTCTTGTGGTACCTATCCCAGCACCTGGAAGTCAGCAGTAATTACATCTATCTTTAAATCTACCCACAATATCAAAGGTAGCTGAAAAATGGATTTCAGAGCAACTTAACTGAGACAGCTGACTGCTACTTAGTTGAGAAAATGAAAACATCTTTAGATGAAGGCGGTGTTGTTGGGGCACTGTTCCTGGATCTAAGAAAAGCATTTGAGATCATGAAGTTCTCTCTATATTATCTTAGTTTAACGTTTTAGAGACCTCTATAAAATGTTTTAGTTCTTATTTAACAGACAGAAAACATTAGGTTACAGTAAACAACCAATGTTCTACAGCCAGGCACTTATCTACCGGGGTCCCACAAGGGTCCATACTTGGACCCCTGTTATTCAGCCTTTACATTAATGAACTCCCATCGGTCTGTGACAGTGTTATATCCAGTTATATACAGATGATGCTGTCATCTATGTACATATAGAACAAAGATCAAGTTGCTTCCAAACTAACAGAAGCCATGGTAAAACATGTCTGCCTCCAGTTTAATGTTTCTAAAACAGTTGGCAAGTATTTTACTAAAAGACTAGAAAATACACCTGACCCTGACATATTTATTCTTGGAGAAGATCACATTGGTCGAGCAATTTAAATATCTTGGGATTTTGTTTGATACAAATTTATCATTCAAACCTCACGTCCAGAAGATAACAGAAATACTTAAATTTAACCCTTCAAATTTTAGGCATATAAGATTCTGTTTGTCTAATTTGGCTGCAGAAATATTTATGAATGTTATGATCTTTTCTCACATCACTTACTGTTTACCAAGTTGGGGACAACAAACTGATGGAGCCTAAAGCCTGTGGAGATACTTTATAAACAGACATTAAAGATCTTAGATCTCTAGGATATCATCATTGTAAGATTTTAACAAAGCATCATTTGTTGAGTTGGGAAAATATCATCACGTTTGTAAATATTTGTCTGGTTTTTAAAATTCTGCACCTCCTCCACTTGAAGCACTTGTCACGTCGATGTCAGTAAGGACCACCAGAGCTGCTGTAAGAGGAGGTCTTGCTGTACCTTTTAGACGTAGGACATTTGGTCAGAATTCTTTTGCATTAAAAGCTTCATTTGATTGGGATAAATTACCAGAAAGTATAAGAACCTGTGGATCCTTCAAATTATTCTCAAATACCCTAAAATCATGGCTTCTGGATAATCAGTTGTGTAGACACTGAATATGGGATTCTTTTATCCTTTTTGCATTTTTAATGTATTGACTTGAATTGTTATTGTTGTGCTGATTGGCTTTTTATTATTTTTAATCATGCTGCTTTTTATAGTTTTAGTCATTTTTTAATGAAATGAATTGTTGATTTGTATGTTTTGTATTTATATGTATAGAACCTTGAGGGACTACAGATGAAAACATGTTCTGTAATGTGCACTGTCCCTTCTTAAATAAGTAAACAACAACAACATGATAGTAGTGTTGGTGTCGGACCGTGTCGAGGCTAAAGTGTGTCGATATTTTAGTTGGTTCTACTTCCATAAATCCTTAGCTCCACGTCTTCAGCTACAGAAGTCCAGTTCCTAACTCGTCTTTTAGTTTTCCATGTCCTGGATGACTGAGACTCCACAGAGACATGTTAGCACATCGACATGAATCGACGTGCTAACATGTAGCATCTACAGGTAGAGACTCGGTTACTTCTGTAAACAACGAGCTGAACGTCTGCTCATACGTGTCACGTCAGCGGCATAAAGTGTTCACACTGGAGTCTGATGGGGGTCACATTTAAAATCTGAATGTCCACGCAATAAAAGATGGTATAAACTCCGGATATCGGGACATTTGAAACAAGTACTTAAAAAAAACAGTATACTTGGTGCCTTTATTTCTCCTAGCTCTAACTCCTCACTCAGTGACGTCTTTTTTGTCGTTTCAGGATGGTTCCTACTTGGCTGAGTTCCTGCTGGCTAAAGGCTACGAGGTGAGCTTAAACACTTCCTGCCATGTTCTCAGAAACACCAGAGCTCAGTCCTTTAGGTTGTTGGACATACGCTGGTTGGATAAGCTGTGTTCAGGCTGTAGGATGATGTAATAGGACAGCTTGGAGATAGACGGACTCACTCACACTTCACCCTGATAAAACCTCAGCTTTGACTCCTGGTCAGACAATCACCAGGGTTTGGTTTGATGCAGCTGTAATGATGAGGTCACAACTTTCACCTGATGATTCCAGGAGCAAAGTTAACAGCATTATGGGTGATGTAGTCAATGCTGGCTTTAAAGTAGCTTATTTTAAGACATTATTAGATCTTTGAAGCTCTCGTGGGCCACATAAAATGCTGACTCGGGCCACGTTTTAGGTCCAGGATTAGGTCCAGATTGGGGTACGCTGATGAAGAAGGGCCAGAGAGTGAGGTAATAACGGGGAGTGCAGAGGCAGGCAGGAGGGGCCCAGTGAATAAAGGAAGTGAGGTCAGGGCACAGCGTCCTCCCACCGACGGACTCCCCGTGGACCGGGTCCTGTTATCTGGTCCGAGCAGACCTTCCTCACAAAGTCCCCCAGAACACTGAGTAAAGCTCACGGATCAGACGTGACGCCGTCGTTCCAACATTTTACACTTTAATGGATCGTTCAGAGAAAAGTGTTTAAAGTGTTGGAAAAGCTGTTAATAAATAAATGAATAGATTTGATCAGAATCCTTTAAATTTCCAAAGCAATAAAAGAGTTTGATTTTATTATTTCTAGATAATGTTTATTCAGTTTCCCCTTAGGACAAGAAATAAACCAATTTATTTTTAGTTTTGGGAGATTGTCTTCAAATAAAGCTCAGATTTACTCATTTTTATAAACATTAATCAGAATAAAAGTCTTTTTCATTTTGATGCTTCTTCTCGTTGTTACCTGGTCCAGGTTCATGGGATTGTCCGACGTTCCAGTTCCTTTAACACGGGTCGCATCGAGCATCTTTACCAGAATCCACAGACACACACTGAAGGAAGTGAGTATCTCATTGTTTGCTTTACATAAGTTTACTACTTTGACAAATAAAAACTATTGATATAAGTAATCCATTTTGTTCCAGTAGGTTTTTCAGCACATATCATGTTTTGTGCTGTTTCAACAATTTTAACATCAAAACGTTCGGCTCCTTCAGGACACTTCGGCTATGACTTTTCAACACTATGTCTCTCCATTCATGAAGTCCTTTAAAATGTTTCTAAAATTTACTGCTCCTTTTGTTCTGGTTCTGCTTTTTGAACTTCTTTTTGCTAACTTCAGCTTCCTTTTTGCTGATTTTAGTTTTTTCTGCTTTATTAGCTTTTCTTCTGATTTAAACGTTTTTGTGCTTCTATCAGCTTCTTTCTGCTAATTTAAACTTTTTATGCTTTATTTTAGCTGTTTTTATTTTTTTTTGCAATTTAAGCTACTTTTTAGCTATTTCAGCTAATTTTAGTTTTTTTTTCCACAGCTAAATTAACCTGTTTATAATCTTCTACCTTCTTACTGCTTAATTCAGCAAACATAGTTCTTTCTGCTTCTTTGTGCTAGATTCAGCTTTTTCTGCTCATTTCAGCTTTTTTAAAATTATTTTACAACATGTTGCTAAATTTTTGTTCATTTTTTTTCTTCAAAAATCTTTCAGCATTAAGAATTCCCGCTGTGTTTTGCAGAAAATGCAGATAGTTTGCTCTACGGTGCATTCGTCCCACATGCTGATATTCTTGGTATGTAAGTCTTTATTAATAAATAAGCATGAAAAACTGAAAACCCGTCGTTGTTTTAAAGACATGAAGCTGCATTACGGCGACCTGACCGACAGCACCTGTCTGGTGAAGATCATCAACGAGGTGAAACCAACGGAGATCTACAACCTGGGCGCTCAGAGTCACGTCAAGGTACGTGATCACCACGTTCAGACTTACCTGGATCTGTTTTAAATTAAAACAAAGCATCAGAGACCCCCAAGACACGTGGGACCGCTCTGAACCAGCAGGTCAGATGGCAGAGACTGAGCTACAACAACTAATAAAATAAATATAAATAATAATTCAGATCTTTCAGTTCTTCGTCACCAACAGTCTGAGCTGGAACTAATAAATTCCAGCACCTTCTGCAGAGTCACTGGAAGCAGAACTGGGTGTTTTCTTTTCTTTTTTGGCTTTACGTAATGGGAAAAACCCCAAACTGTGTGATTTAGTTTTGACCTCCAAACGTAGCTTCTGGTTCTGGAGAAAGTCGTATAAAAGCGAGACTCAAATGTAACCAGATAAAACTCAGATGATTCCACTCACCACATCCGTTTGTGGTTAGAGGACATGACTCTGCTCCCACCTCCCACGTGGAAGACCGCCCTCCGGCCACACACTCAGATTGGCTGAACCCCCCCCCCCCAGTACCTGTAAAAGTCTTTTTACTGTTTATTTGTTTCCACACCAATAAAACCAGCTGGACGTGTCCGAGCCAGACGCTGCCCACTCCGAACAGCTGAAACCTGCTGGATTACTGGCAGCAGCAGGGTGTAGACGTTTCCAGTCAATCCCTCCACTCACTGCAGCTACTTTCCCCCTCGTTCCCATCAGTCCTCTTCCTGCTGCCCACCCGCCCGCCGTCTTACAGGGAATCTCTCCCGAGGCCGTGTTCTTCACATTTAGTTCATGTTTTTGATCCGAGTTCTGTTATGAGACGATGTGTGGGTGCTGGTTTCCTCTGAAGAGAGTCATGGCGGAGAACAAAGCCACACTTGTTTTCTGATGTTGCAGGGGTGGAGGAGGACTGGGAATAGTTGAAGCAACACTGGAGGACCAGAGACACACAGCTGTAATATCAAAAGAGAAGCATCCAAGTTAAACAGACGGGCCTTTAAGCTTTTTAGTTTTTATTTGGGCTCGATGAATTGGATCTGCGCTCAGGAGTAAATCCCCCATTTTTATTCTACGTAAAGTTTCAATTCAATTTATTTATATAGCACCAAGTCACCTGATCACCTGATCTGAATGAGTGGGTGATAACCAGGCGTCTACCAAACATGAAGAGGTGTTTCAGTCCCTGAATGACTGAAAGAAATCAATACAAATGTGCTGAAATGGCTAAAATGTAGCTTAAATTGCAAAAAACAGCTGAAGGAAGCATAAAAAGCTGAAATTACAAGAAAAGTAGCTGAAAATGTTTAATCTGGCAAAGAAGCAGAAAGAACATGTTTGCTAAATTAATCTGAAAGATTGCAAATGAATGAATTTAGCTGAAAAAACAAAAATTAGCTAAAATAGTTTAAAGGTGGCTTCAATTGCAAAAAACAGATTAAAGCATAAAAGCTGAAATTAGCTAAACAGTAGCTGAAAAAGTTTAACCTATCACAAAGAAGCAGAAAGAACGTGTTTGCTGAATTAAGCAGAAAGAATCTAAAAGATTACAAAAGGTGAATTTAGCTTTAAAAAAAAAACTAAAATCAGCTGAAATAGCTGAAAAGTAGCTCAAATTGCAGAAAAATGCTGAAAGAAGCATACAGTGCTGAAATTGGCTGAAAAAATTGAGTCTAGCACAAATAAACTGAAGGATCACAAAAATGTAAATTTTGTTAAAAAAAAGAAAACAGCTGATAGTTCCAAAGTAGCTTAAATTGCAGAAAACAGCTGACAGAAACATACAACATAGCACATTAGAGAACATAGACATAAAAGGCTGTGGTGGGACACATTAGGCCCGCGGGCCTCAAGCTTGACACGTGGGTAATGGTCTGTTGTTACCAGTATTGAAAGCTGGGTAATAATGCATGTTTGGGTCAAATGAATGTATTTTGATAAAAGAACTGGCTTCAGGAGTCGCAGCGCTGCAACATTCAGGAAGAAAGCTCTGAAATGAGGAAGTGCTCCCAGTAATCTGCCGTGCATCTGGAGGTTCGGCTCAGTCCCTTTGTGTTGTCCCAGTGAAGCGCTTCACAGGAAGGCCGCGGACAAAACCCCTTAATGTTCCTCTGGGTGTTCGAGCAGGTTTTTCCCCACCTGCAGCTGTCTCAGCAGCAGACCTGCTGAATTATTAACACTCAGATTAAACAACAGGCAGAGACGACGGAAAGAGTCTGAGCTGGAACTGAATGGGTTTTATTGTTTCGGATGAGACATCCTTCCATCATCTAGATCCCACCTTATCCATTTCTGAATTATTCCTCAAAGTGGCTTATCACCGTCCCATTATCTGCTTAGAGCACTCTGTCTCCGCCGCTCTTTGGTCTCTCCCCCATCCGGGTCTGCAGAGGCTCCTGAGCGCAGGACTTAACACGCTCTGTTGATGTGTTTATAGACCTGTAGTGGTTATTGTGCAGTTCACTCTCATGCACAGCTGCTAACACCACTGCTTACTGCACTTTGTGTGCTTCTTATGTAATCCTTGTTGTTTGACTCACTGTGTACAATCCAGTAATCTGTGTGGGGAGAGGAAACCACAACATCCACGACTTCCTGTGACTGCTATGGATCATGCACTGAATTCTTCAACAGTAACAGATTTGTCTTTAAATGTATTCTTGTTTTTCTTACACAAACTGAAGCAACTATCTGTTTTTAAACAAGAGATTATGGTCAGGAAAAAGTACATTTTTAGAATTTTATAATTAAAACCTTTTCAGGGTGGCTTGTCAGACCAGGAAGTGTTAAACTCTTTTTCACTGAGGGCCACGTGAGCGTTACGGTAATTATAATAAATAAATAATAACTTCCACTAAACACAAAACGTCACGTTCCTGAGCAGCGCTAACAAACAATAGCTGAGCTCTACCTGGTTTTTCCTGCATAGAAACAGTGTTTTAACACATCTTCTGAAACGTGTACGACTGACTAAATGTGGAATAAATAAAACAGAAACACTCTCCTACTTTCCAACATGGAATTCCCACAATCCAGGGCCAAGTACACATTTTACAGTTCAAATTTACGACTTGTAAGTGGGAAATTCTTACTTCCCAGTACAACTGGGCCACAGCAAAAGTAGCTGGCAAAAATGCAGCAAAATGTAGATTCGAAATGTGAATTACACCGGCTAGAGGTGGGATGCTGTCTTTTTTTCAGATAAAATAATTCACATGCATTATGGGAGATGTAGTTTCTGGTCAATGTTGACTTTAAAGCAGCTTATTTTAAAGTGGCTGTTACAGAAAACATCTTTGTATTTAAGAAAATGTTTATAATACATATGATTTTACACATTTTGTCACATAATTGGCATGTTTTTCTTTGAATTTGGCTGAGCCAAAGTGAAACAGGAAGTTACATCAAAGGGAAACTCTTTAGTCTTTGTTTATTGAAACAATATTATTTGAACTTTATCAGAGAGATGAAGAAGGGTCAGAGACTCAAAATAATCTAAAGAAACATCAGATTCTTCTCTACTGTCTGGGTTGTCGGCCATTTTAGTAATGATCTCTTCACATGCAGACATTCCCCTTTGACATCACTTCCTGTTACTTCACATGTGCATATCTGAACAACTGTTCCTCTCAGCAGCTTATCAAAAGTGCTTTCATATTTACAAAACTTTAAGATATAAATACATCTTTGAAGCTCCTGCGGGCCACATAAAATGATGTGACGGGCCACATTTGGCCCGCGGGCCTTGAGTTTGACACGTGCTGTAGACAGTTGCGGTGCAGCAGGATTTATTCTCTACGCCCCTCTGAACAACGAGTGGTCTTGTTTTTGCAACAGCCCATTAATCTGGCTTACTTACCCTCTGATTGGTGTTTATATTACTGCCATCCAATCAGCCGTGTGCGCATCACGCTGGGATCAGGGAAGCAGATGTAGCTCGTTTTCTGCCGAGCTGTGTGTTTTCCATCATTTGCAGCACGTCTGCATCGTGCACGGGTTCAAGATGCTTTGTTTTCAGTTTGTTTTAAGATCTTTGGAGTTCCGGCGAACATACGGATCTTGTGCTCAAACCTTGCAGTGTTTGCCTCGTGTTGACTGGTGGTCTGTGGAGTCAGAGGTCAGAGTGGGTCCCTGAGTCCTGCTTTTAAAGGTCAGACCGTCACGAGGCGGCCCGCCCAGCTTCAGTGAACCTTAAGGACAGAGCCTCCTGCGGCCTGTCACCCCCCCCCCCCCCCCATTTCGACTCGGGTAATGTTTTGCGGTTCTGTTTTGTGGGTCGGATACGTCGTTCGGCTCATGACTCAGTCCTTTCTCTGTTTTCCAGCACGTTTAGAGCGTGTGGAAACCTGCAGTTTGGGAACAGATGAAGTGAAAAAAGGGGGAGCTTTTTGAGGTTTAAGTAAACACAGAGTCAATAAATATCATCACGGAGCTAAACATGATCACATCTGAGTCTGTGTCTTAAATCAAACCCCAAATATTCCACATCAGCTGGCCTGTTTCACACAGAGGCCAAAGTAAAGGAAGCAGCTGCAGTTTGTTCTGCTGTTTAAAGATGGCAGCAGTGAGCTGCTGCTCACGTCCCGGGTGGGTTCTGTTGGGCCTCCTGTCCGCTCAGGAACAGAAAAATAAATAAAATATGCTTCTCCAGCATTTAATATGATCAAATAAAAGCTCCTTTTTCTTTATTAACATTTTTTTATTTACATCAAATGTATCAAGACAAATGTAACAAGTTATAATCTCATGTAATTAGCAGATTATTGAAACTGCAACAAATATAAAGGTAATTTATTAAAATTGTTCATTAGTTTAGATTTAGAGATTCTGATTTTATTGATCTTTTTTAAACTTTAAGGGCAGAGAAATGTTTAGTGCAAAACTCTTACAGTAAAAATGAGACAAATTAGAAATAAATAACAAAAAATTGCATTTTAAAACTGAAAGCATCAAATTCATTTAACTTTGTCTCAAACATGAAATGTAAAACGACGCCTTGGATTCAGTTACTGAGCAGAAATTAAAAAATTTATTTTGTTCCTAAAATATCTTTAGTTTTACGAACAAAACAACAACTATAAAGATGTTCATAAAACTTTAATGCAAAAGTAAAGTAAATATTCCTTTTTGGATAAGAACAAATAAATAAATCAGCAGAATAGAAATAAAAACATCAAATTCTCCAGAAAATTGTGTTTATTGCTTTAATTTCCTGGTTAAAATAAATGTTTTTCCTAACAGAGAATCATAAAAGCAGAGCTGGGGAGTTAAAAGCAGTTAAATTGTGAGAAGTTGATAACGAGGCCCCCTGCAGGTCAGTCTGTGTCATTACAGATCTGCTCTAAATCAAAGCAAAAAAAGATTTGAAAAAAAAATACACTTTATTTGAAACGCTGCATCATGTTTTAGATTCTTTCCTCCTTTTTGTTTGCCTTCAATCACTTTTTATTTTTTAAACATTTTTTATCCGTGTGACGGTGGACTGACAGCAGCCCCCCCAGCGTGTTTCTTATCAGACGTATAACAATTAACTGACACAAAGCTGTGCTTGTTTGTTTAATTAGTTTGGTTTAGTTAATAAAAGACGAGCACTGAGGCGAGGAGCCTGTAACCAGGAATTACACTAAATATTTATTAAACTCATCAATCTCTCTCCACTTGTTGTTATGTCCTCCAGGGAGACGTTTGGCAATAATCAGACGTTCATACCTGATGTTTTATAATGATTTATTTGAAGTCAAAGCTGCTGTGGGTTTAAAGTTTTCTTTATATAACCCAGGTAATTTGCTTTTGGGAGAACATTTTGTGGCTTTCAAGATTTTACTATTGTTTTCCTCCCTTTTATTAATTACAGCAAAACTTTAAGTCTGAAAATCACTTTTCCAGAGGTCAGACAGTGTTATGGTTCAATTTAACCTACATATGATAAATTTAATCCATTCTGCTGACGAGGTGTCAGCCAGGTGTAAAATAACATGCTTAGCTCACTTTCTGAGTGTTAAAAATTCCACTAACATTTTATTATTTAGCTCACAGTTCTTACATTTTGCTCATTTTTACTAAATGTTGAATTTAAATGTTAAAAATATATGTAAATATTACATTCTAAATCTAAATGTAGAAATTAAATCTTAAGTGTTGCGGTTAAATGTCAGTTTACATTTAAGAATTTCAGAATAGAACACAGTCGTTGCTGTTGGTGCTCAGCTTTTCTTACGATGTCATCATCCTGCGACAAAAGGAACTGCTAACGCTGCTAACGCTTCCCTACAAGATGGCATTTAAATTTTTTATTTAAAATGTGTTTATTGAAAGTGATATGGATGGTACCTGTGGTCCGGCAGTTTGAAGTGCAGCTCAGACACCAGCCACAACTACAAGTTTGATGTCTTGTAGGGAAGCTTCATCAGTGTTAGCAGCATTAGATGTTTTAACAGTGTTAGCAACATTAGCAGTGTCACAGTGTTAGCAGCATTAGCAGCACTTACAGTGTTAGCAGTGTTAGCCTTGTTAGTAAAGTTTGTAGCATTAGTAGTTTTAGCAGTGTTAGCAATGTTCACTACAGTAGCAATGTTAGCCGCATTAGGGGTGTTAGGAATGTTTGTAGCATTAGCAGTGTTAGCAGTGTTAGCAACATTAGCAGTGTTAGCAATGTTCACTACATTAGCAATGTTAGTAGTGTTTGCAGCATTAGCAATGTTAGCAGCATTAGGGGTGTTAGCAATGTTCACTGCATTAGCAGCGTTAGCATTGTTAATAGCATTAGCAGCGTTAGCAGCATTAACTGTGTTAGGGATGTTTGTAGCATTTGCAGTGTTAGCAGCATTAGCAGTGTTAGCAGTTACTTTTGTTTCAGGATGATGATGTCATAACAAGAGCCGAGCACCAACATCAAAGAGAGAGTTTCATTTTTGAATCTTTAAGTGTAAACTTTAACATTTAAAATTTCAGTTTTACATTTAGATTTAGAATTTTACAATTACATCTATTAGTTAACATTTAAATTGAACATTTATTAAAATGTAAGAACAGTGAGGTAAATAATAAAATGTTAGTGGAGAATTTTAGACTTGGATTTTACATTGAGCTAAATAATGAAAATGTGTTTTACATTTTATTTTACACCTGGCGCCTCATATCTACATGTGTGTGATGCACATACCGTATGTGTAATACTAGTTAATCTTAGTTGCTACACCGATGAAAACAACTAGCGTAGCGTTCAGTTGAGTTTACACAAAGAACACAAAGACACTCGGCTCAGTTGACTTTGAGCTTATTTTGTGTTGACAAAAGAATATCAACGAGAGGCTCACAAAATACACACAAACACAGAGGCTTTATGGAGACCATGCAGATTTTAATATCCCAAACCCTGTTGCTGTGATTGTTTCATTAGGATAAATCATTCTGTTGTTATCAGAGCAGACCTATAATTACGCCGTACCACCAAACTCCCACTCTGCCTGTGACAGACACCACAAAACACAGCCTCCATCAATCCTACAGGCTTCATGAGCTCATTACTGACGGTAAACACTGTTCCTAATCTGCGAACACAAGTCCTGACTGCTGCAGCCCACTCTCGACTGCTGCGCTCACACCCTCGTAGACAAAACGCTCACGCTTCCCCTGCTGATGGCATGTTTGTGTAATTCTGCCATTTGTTTGGAGTTTTTTTCCCACTGAGGCCTGCAGTTAGAGTCCAGTCATAAACAACTCGCATGCTGCGCTTCCTAAAAACCTAATTTCACAATCTTTCCAAGCGTTTTGTTTCAGGGGGATGATTTCCCCCCTTATTATTTTGGTCGAGACTTTCTGTGCGTGTTGCTTCATGCGTTCTAACATGTCTGTTGAGTCATTTGAACGTTGCAATCAATTTGCACATCCCTGATGTAATGAGCTATGATCTCACTTGTTTGGATCATGGTGATCGTGGAGCAACAGGAGGAGTAGAGCAGACATGAGAACTATGTGAGAAGTGGATGAGTTACGACATCAGATACTAATCTTAATGACTGTAATTGTTATAGTCTTTTTATAGGCTTATTAAAGATGTTTGTGAACATCGTGGACATTTTTTTATAAACATGTACGTGCTTTGTGTGTTCAGGCTGCTGTGTTTTCATTAAAGCTTTAAATCAAGTCGACATACCTGCGTATCAAGCGGTTGAGCCCTGTTCTGTCAGCCAAACAAACAGACCTTTATTCTCAGAGAGAGAGAGATGTTCTGCTTTGGTAAACAGTGAGCACATCTGCTCTACGATCCTTCATCAGCAGGGCGCAGCGCAACACGTGAACTCCTAATTTCCTGGCTTTGACCCCAAGTTGTTTGCTGGAAACTGCTCTCAGTTGTTAGCCAGGTTGTGTGTAAGATGAGATAAATGGTTGTGATGGTTTCAGCTTGTCATTTGGCTACTGCAGGGGTGTCCGCCAGGAAAAATGTTGGGATTCTTGTCGGTCTATAGCTGTTTGAGTTGACGGCTGGTTACGTTCTTCCACAAGGTTTCATCAGACCTGGCTTTGTCCTGATAAAGCATTAAATACATAAACGTATATTTTAGGACCGCTAAACAAAAGTCTTAGCTCTGCACACGATAAATTGTTTTGCTTTTTATATGTTTTATATTTGTGATTTGTTTTTATTGTTTTTAGCTTTTTGCTCTCTGTGAAGCACTTTGTGATGTTTGTGTCTGTGAAAGGTGCTATAGAAATAAAGTTTACTTACTTACTTACTTACTTAAATTGCTAAATGATAACCTTAGTACTGCTAACGCTAAACAAAAATCAAAGCTTTGCTAAAGATTAGCAAGAATCTTAACTCTGCTAATGCTAAACTGCTAAACAAGAATCTTAGCTCTGCTAATGCTAAACAAAAGTCTTAGCTCTGCACACGCTAAATTGCTAAACAAGAACCTTAGTGCTGCTAACGCTAAACAAAAATCAAAGCTTTGCTAAATATTTCACATGTTCATCAGCACATGTTCATCGTTTCCCTCCACTTTTCTGCTTTGGTTCTTTCTCTTTTTCCACCTTTACTGCCATGCAAACTTTACATTTGTTTTCTTTTAATGTCAGCTTAATATAAAGCTCTAAGAAAAGTAAATTTGTTTTGTCAGAAAGCAGAATTAAAACTACTTTTTCTTCAAGTTTCTCATTATTATACATGCAACCTATAAGTGCCAGAGAAAGCCTCAGTTGTGTTTTTTTTAAGTAAATCTTCATAAATCATAAAATCTGTCACAAAGGTAATAGGTGCACCTTTGTACCTAAAACCCTGGTTCTCCCCCCCCCCATATGCCTTCAGGCTGCTGATGGCTCCTTCTCATTATCGTCATTAGCGCTGGTATCATCAGCAGTGACAAGAAACCTCTGGCAGTGTGAGAACCTGGTTGTAAAGAGAGATAAATTACATTGTCTGGGTTATTTATGAGAGCTGATTCTGTCGCTGAGGAGAGCGCTTTTCAGGTTTTCCACAGCCCCATCAATCATCTGAGTTAGTGTCTGGTGAGGCAGGTTAGGCTGATGGACAGACAGGCCGAGGCAGGTGAACCGTCGAGAGGCCGCCAAACTCCAGCTGTCGACTTGACGCTTGTAACCTCCCGGCACAGATTCCTGATTCTTCGTTATCAGATTAATCAGACAATGATGATGCAATCATTAACAGTCGTTTGTTGGAATACAGCTGTTTGCCAGGAAGGGATGGTCACTGATGGGTTCATTTTGCTGTTAAGCTGTTTATCAAAATGACTCCTGAACACACAGGGGTCGTTTTGACCCAAGAACAGCAGGAGGGTCCTAATAAATAAAGTGTTAAAGATTTTTTTCATCCAGAATTATAATCTCAAACCTAAACCCAAAAACAAATGGTGGCCACAGTTCTTCTAATCTGACTTTGTAAACCGTTAGCGGACTGATTAGCTTTCGCTCAAATAGGTTCTGCTAATTTTAAGTCCACTGAAATATTCTCTTACAAGCAGCGCTGGATGTTTCAGGGGTGGAAATTAAAAATTTTCCCCACCAGCCACAGAGGCTGGTAGAAAGATTTTTGTACCGGCCACTCAAACTTTTTACCAGCAATTATTTTTTTGTTTCTGTAACATGGTGGCATTTAGACAACTCATGGTCCTTGGTGACATATTCAAACTGTTTGTCTACAATCAGATAATGCCACTCAAATTTTATTAGTGTCTTAGAGTATTCAAGCCAGCCTGTTTGCCCAAAATTAAAATGGTGGAATTTTTTAGGTCTCTACTTGTCTCTCTGTTATTTCTCATTACTAAAATATTTGCTTTTTGCTAAGGTATAGGTGGTATACCAATTAGTTTTAGCTAGGCTACTTGGCTGAAAAAATTTTTTTAGCCTTAATAATAGTAATTTAAGGTCAGGAAAAAAACCTAAGAACAGCGTTTTGGTAAGTTTGCTTTGGTCAATCCAAGTGATCACGGTTATTGAATTAAAGTATTTAACAGCCTATATGAAAGTTTTTTTAACTAACATTTCTGTAATATTGTTGCATTTTGATTGATAGACTATGTTTGATGCGCTGGAAGTTAGAAATAGTGTTTTTAAAGAGCTGATTTCAGGTGTTTGAGTCATTTGAACTGAGGGGAAAAAAAAGAAATTGCGTTCAAATCGCGCTACTGAATTTTTTCAAATACTTAGTTTCATATTTATTTTAGATTTCAGAGCCTGTAGGACTTTAAAAAAACATTATTTAACATCAAATAACCATCTTCCAACCCGCTCTGCAGCTAGACATTACTTCTCTCCTCCTTTCCTGCTTTACAGAGCTGTCATCTGTGTGGTTGATTAAAAACACTATTTCTAACTGCCAAAGCATCAACATGCAACGAAAAATCAATCAAAATGCAACAATATTACAAAATGATAGTTAAAAAAACTTCACATTAGCTGTTAAATATTTTAATTCAATAACCGTGATCACTTGGATCGACCAAAGCAAACTTACCAAAATGCTGTTGTTTTTAAACCTCTAGGAAACGTCTGAAGATCAGTTGACAGCGAAAAAACAAATCTTCCTGTTTAGTGATTTAGCGTTAGCAGAGCTAAGATTCTTGTTTAGCGACTTAACGTTAGCAGATCTGAGATTCTTGCTCAGCAGTTTATTGTTAGTAGGGCTAAGATTCTTGTTTAGCTGCTTAGCATTAGCAGGGCTAAGATTCTTGTTTAGCAGCTTAGCATTAGCAGGGCTAATATTCTTGTTTAGCAGCTTAGCAATAAAATAGCTAGGATTCTTGTTTAGTGATTTAGCATTAGCAAAGCTAAGGTTCTTGTTTAGAAGATGAGCGTTAGCAGAGCTAATATTCCTGTTTAGCGACTTAACGTTGGCAGATCTGAGATTCTTGCTCAGCAGTTTATTGTTAGCAGGGCTAAGATTCTTGTTTAGCAGCTTAGTGGTAGCAGAGCTAAGATTCTTGTTTAGCGTTTTAACGTTAGTGGAGCTAAGATTCTTATTTAGAAGATTAGCAATAACAGATAGGATTCTTGTTTAGTGATTTAGCATTAGCAAAGCTAAGATTCTTTGTTAGAAGATTAGCGTCAGCAGAGGTAGGATTCTTGTTTAGCAGCTTAAGGTTAGCAATGCTAAGATTTTTACCTAGCAGTTTAGTGGTTAGTGAAGCTAACCTTTAGATTAGCTGTGTCCACCACTGCCAAAGACAACCCAACAAACATGTCACTTTTACTTTATATTCATACCTAAAAGACATTCATCAGAATATTACCATTAAATCTTTATCCAGTTTTCCAGTTTCTTTACCTCGACAGTGATTTTAGCTTCAGGAATCTGTTCAGCAAAGTAAACCTCAGTAAAGCTGAGTCAGATATGTGCAGAAAACCATTTGAGTCAAAAATGTCTCAGAGCTGTTTTCTTTAGAAGGAGAGCGTGGCAGGCCCCCTCTGAGGCGTGTAAATGTCTGTGGAAAGTGCCCTCTTAGCGAGCGGCGCGTCACAGATATGCCTAAACTGCAGCCGGTGACCTCGACATACATGTGATCGTCCTGCCTGTGGATTTCTGTACATTTGGAGCAGAGAGTCTGTGTTTATGCCTTCTGCTCGTACGTTCTCGTGCACTCTCCGACGCACACGTGTAGCGATGATGAAGGTGATGGTGAGGAGGGAGAAGTTCATCAGCGAGCAGATAAGTCTTTTAGGGAACTGAACACGATTAATCAGAAGATAATTTGTTCCCCTTCGTTTATAGACATTGTGGGCAAACTCCAAGGAAAACATTCCCCTGTTTTCTTTACTTTTCTTTTCTCTCCACAGACCATTTTATTCACACGAACACACACGAGAACACACACACACAAAACGATTACTGGGAATTAAGCAACGGATGGTACGCAGGGAGGAGCGCGTTTTGAGTGAGAACTTTCAGTGTTTTATTCAAACTTTGTTTTTCCTCAATCTTCCTTTCAGAGCTCATCAACAGAGCTCACTCAAAGGGAAGTCGGTATGTTTATTTTTCAAAATGTCAAACCTTTTATCACTTTTTGTTTAGTTTTATTTTGACAGAGAAGTTTTTCCTTGTGTTTTTACTTCCCTGTAAACTCTAAATATAGTTTAGAATTGTTGAAATTTCTCAGCTCAATAATGCAGAAAGGTTGTTGAAAATAATTTAGCTGAAAGAAATGCAAACTTCCCCTCTAAACATTATGAACGGGAATAAAGAAAAAGCATCAGATGAGTGGTTTAGGCACATCAGCAGCGCACTGAAACAGTTTATTCTAATAACACTGGTCAACACAAATAAGTTTTTTTCAGCCGACTTAGTAATATTTTGACGAGCTGAATCCAAAAATCACGTTTTGCTCCATCAGGTCAACTTTTTGAGCCATAGGCAAATCTTGATTCTGTTTACTGCATTTATCTCATTTCAATTTGATTTATTTCATGTTCTAGAAATGAAATTACTTATTTATTCAGACTACAAGTTAATGAATGATGTCATAAATTGTGAAACGTCATTTACTTAATTCGCTTCAGGTCAGTATTTTAGTAAGAGTAAAGTGAAAAGTTTATATTCATAAAAACTAAATGGTTTCAACCAGAAGATCTTACAAAAATAAACCTGACGTATTCTGTTCCATCTGTGGTGAAACACTCTTGTGTCTAACAGGAATCCAGTCACCAGTTTCATAAAAGCGTGCTCACCGCTTATTTTAATATGAAACTTGAAACTTAAAAATCTAATTCGGATGAGAAATATTACTAAAAATCAACCCATAATGTCAAAAAATGTAATTATCCATAACCTATTTAGACAAAAAACTCAGATTTAAAAATGAACTTAGCATAAAAACATGACCTGATTGATAGAAATGGATGTTATTTTTGGATTCAATAGTGGATGTTTGTAATAAATCAATTGTCAAAAGATGAACTATTTTCCAAAAAAATATTTTTGTAACCCTGTGTTATGTGCAGATATGAGGCTGCTAGTCTGGAGATGACCCAATGTGTTGGTTAGTTAGCATCATATGTTGTATTCATGACAAATTTATAATGTTTCAAATAAGACAAAACATCAGGACTTCTGTAGTTAAAGATGAGCAGAGTTCTGAGCTTTAAACTGCATGATGGTAACGATAACATCAGTACCTGAAGGGAAAAACCTCACTTATGAATCCCATTAGTTCTACATATAAACTGGGTCAGATTTTAAAATATCTGATTCGTCACCTTCAGGCTGTCATAAAAACATGCATTATGAATTACATGCAGACAGAACAAATTTAATTTTTTTATTATTTTCCTGCATTGTGAAGCTTGTAGGCGTCCAACAGGTACGTGTGTTTAGCTCCTTAGTTCTTTCATTGTTCTGAGCTGACTGGGTATAATTCAAGGGTTTTCTCAGACTACTTCATCTCATTATGTGTCATTTTAGTGATGATTTAATTGTTGTTTTTTCGGTCCCAGACTGGGTGTGACCCGGAGGATTATCAGAACGTCATCTCTGTCCCTGAGCTGGAAAGTGTGGGGAACGATAGTTCTGTGTTGTGTTTCTTTCAGAAATTATGACCTTAATTGTGGGGAAAAATCTAGCAACACTTTGTCCGAGCAGCGTTCAAACTTTCCTCTCTGCCTGGCTGGTTATGTTGAGATTGCACACCTACTCCTGGGATTATATTCCCTTGATAAATCTTTCCTGCAGCTCTTATTCTGAGCTCGGCCACAACCACAGTCTCCTGGTGATGCCTGTTGTAATAAATGTAGATCTGGTCTTATTATTCTCAGATTTAACTGTCGTACCGAAGTCACAGGCTGTAAAACCGTGGAACTTGTTTGAAAACACAAATATTTCTCTGAGAATGTTCACTGCCTTCAGTACGAAGGTTTGACACGTCTAATAACAGAACGGAGAGGAGAAATTATTTGTTTGTTACTTTGATACAAAAATGAGGCCATTTTGTGATTGTTTCAGTTCCAAAGTTAAGCATTAAAAGATCACAAAAATAATTTATAATTAATAGGAATAAAAACAGTAAAATAAACAGATACAGTGGAAAAAAAACATGTTTTATTATCTTGATGTGACTGAGTACAAAAACTTTATTCCTGTTTTTCATTATTTTGACATTATTTTATTTTGAGCTCATATTCTGACCTTTTTGTTCCACAAAAATAAAACGATACATAAAAGTAAAGGCATGAAAACTAAACCTACATAAATAAATAAATCAATATGAGGAAGGAAACAAACTTTTTGCTGCGTTAAAATTTTTGAAAATATTTTTTAGGTAATTGTCTTTAAAAACTATTAAAAACACATTTGTAGGAAAATAAATGATTTATAAATAAAATTATTTAGTTTTCATATTGATCTGTTGGATTTTAGTACTTTATGATTTAACTTAACGTTGTGTTCAAGTGTTTAAATGTTTTTATTGTTTCCTTTTTTATTTTAGACTCACTGATTTATATAAAAACAAAGTAAAATACAGTAAAATAAAAAAACAGCCTATGTTACATTTGTATTTTCCTATCAATCAAATGACTCATAAAGTAAAACCAGTAAAGCATTAAAGGTGATTTTACTTTTGGAGTGAATGTTTCCAGAATGATTGGTTCGAGCCTCTGCAGCTGTGTGACATCACAGAATAAAAAATGAAAAGCTAGCGAGCATCAGACAAAACTAATGTCATATAAAGTTGATTCTAATGTTATTTCAAATAAAAAATGCGATCGCGGCTGCAGGAATGTGAAAATATTTGTGAGGTTGGAGCTGCAGTTGTTACAGTTCTGAATTCTGCTCCATCGACTTTTGTTTACATGAATTGTTTTGTAAGTCGGGTATCTTTCCCTCTCTCCCCTGTGACACGTCTTCATTGGGCGTGCAGGACGAGACCCTGCTCGGGTTTAAGAGACGTGAAGCATTACCAGAGTGTCAGTCAGCACCTTCACAACAACACGCCGCCTCCACAGCTGATCCGCGGGGTAACCGTAGAGCTGCAGCCCTGCCTCATGCTCGGACTCGGTCCTTTTCTCCTTTATTGGCTCTGACATGTGGGTTAAGTAAGAAAATACGACCCTTCAGAACCACATAAAGCTCAGCAGCACCGTTCCTTAGTTTTCAGATTCTGAGTCGTACTGTTCTCGTGTTAAAACTTCTCTACATGAACTCTAACCCCCGAACAATTATCCTGTCATGCTTCTGCACTTAAAGACACAGTTTTAATATAAAACAGCATCATGGACAACATGGTTTCACTGCCTGCCTGTTGCTCCGCGGTTCAAAAACAACAAACGTGTGGGTTTGAAGGATTTTTATAGTTTCAAAGTCACAGACAGAAGCAAGCATTTCTGGGAAGTGTTTTAATTTAATGCTGAGCCACAATGTAGAAATGTCAAAATAATAATGGAACAATTTATCACCATTATTGACAAAGTAATTCTTTGTTAGATATTATATCAAATACCAAACCTGGAGGTTCAATTATGCTTTAATCATAAAACCTTCTCAGAATGTGAGGAGAGTAGAGAAGCTCATCAGACATGTTTTGCTAAAATATACAGAACAACATATCAAATACTAAAGACCTATAAAAGTCCGTCTGTTTTCTTCCTCTTATCCGGGGTCTCGGGGGCAGCAGCCTAAGCAGAGAGACCCAGACTTCCCTCTCCTCAGCCACTTGAACCAGCACCTCTGGGGGAATCCCAAGGTGTTCCCAGCTGAGAAACATAGTCCCTCCAGCGTGTCCTGGGCCTTCCCCTGGGCCT
>JARVJO010000227.1:2815547-2838045 GCA_031762555.1 Cynodonichthys magdalenae | reverse complement strand
GGGGGGGGGGGGGGGGGGGGGGGGGGTGGAACGGTGAAAGACATGAAGGAAGGTGTCGAGATAAGACACAGCTAATGTTTCTAATCCACTCCAGATGAAAGCTGTTGGTGTGACGAGGGTAAAGCTCGGCCACACCTACATCACACCACCTTTTTTTATGAGACAACAGGTAACCATGGAAACGGAGAGGAAAACAACACGTGGATGCAAACGGGGCTGGGCTGAGGACTGTTCGTCGGTTTCGTTCGACGAGCCTCGACAGCGTTTCGGTTTTCTTTTTTTCTTTCTTTCTTTTCTTTTTTGATTCTGCATCTTTACATTTATAAAACCACGGAGTTCTGGAACAAATCAACACAGAACCTCCTTTTTCTCAATGCTCCTGCACCCCCTCCACACCTCAGTCCGTCCATCCTGTCCCCGACAGCTGGACGAGAACGACCTGTGTGTTATAAATACCTCCTCGTCTGCTGCAGAGTTGCTCCGAGTGTCTGTTTAGGCCGTTCACACGGCGTGTCGTGGTCGTAAACTGCAGGAGGACACTTTTTTTAATTAGCGTTAGCTCTGCTTCTCCACGACAATTTCTCTTTAATTCTCTAAATTTAGGTCACCCAACTGCAGTTAGACGCTAATTTATTTACTACAAACCCCACTTAAAAAGCTCCAAACGTCCACCGCCTCGTTTAAAGCCTGCCTGGGTACCAACAGGGCGAGGATGTGGGGAGCGTCGGTGGCTTCCTCTGCTCACAACGACCCCATTTATTAAGTGTGTTTCAGGGCGGCAGGGTCAGCGAGGGGTGCTGCCAGATGTAGGAAGGCTCTGTGGCTGTTTGAGAGGTAAAGTGGGGGGGACGTTTTAGAAGAACTTAAGTTCCTTTTCCCACCCCCACCTCCTCAGATCGGGGATGATGCTGGGTGCTGATTACAGCCAAATGGAGCAGCAGCTGGACTCAGGAAGCTCCGTGGGCAAGGTTGGAGGTGCTAAAGGAGTCCTCACGGGGGGGTCTCAGATGCTGGGGGTCCCTCATCACCTCTGCTTTGAACACGCTTTGAAGTGATCTGGTCCTGGTCTGCTGATAAAAAGCGTGAGTGGTGACAAACAGATGGAGATGGAAAAGAAAACTTAAAATCTGCTGTTTGCAGTGTAAAAATTATTATAAAATATTTACAAATATCGACGTCTGCAACTCCTCCGTAACAGTCTTTGTGTCTTTACACCAATAAATTACCTTAAAAGAACTTTCATCAAAGTTTGCATCAGAACAGCAGAAGATTTAAAACTTTAGCTGTGTGATTTGGTTCGTATTTGACCCCTCTTTCTACCTTTTGTGTTTGTCGGAGCCTCCGGTTCTGATTGAAGCCGTGCAGTATCGTTAAATTCAGCTCGCCGGATCAACTTTCCCGTGAAAAACCGTCACAGAAGACGGAACCCTACCCGAAGGTCAACGTGCCCTCACAGTCGTCGTGACTCGTCCACATAACTCCTCGGGGCATGACCTCATCTGAGAAGACCTGTTGCTATGTTTACATGTGTGTTTGTGATTCCTGGGAAGAAAGGAGCGAGTGAATGATTGGTGGTAAATGTCTGCAGGGAAGATCAGGAGGAATGAACGCTTCTCTCTCTTTCTATTCTCATTTCTCTGATTTAATGCTGAAGGAATGGAGCGTATGAAGACACCTCCGCTCCAAATCAACACGGATCAACTCACATTTATGTATTTCAGAAGAAAATGAGGATAAATGTTTTTTTCTTGTGCAACAAACCCTTTCAGCAGTGACAGGGTCAGTTTCAGTTGATAAAAGTCAGAGTGATAAAGATGCTCACTTTATGAACAAGTTCAAGTTATCTTTAATATCCCCATGGGGCAATTTGTGTCACAGTCAGAAGGAAAAAAAACAAAAAACAATCATCAAGCATAAATACAGTACATACCATAAACACCATCATGGTAAAGGCACATCTACTACAAACACACACAACATTCAACAAGAAGTATTTAAAAGGACAATAACAGCAGGTTAAAGATGAATTTTTAAATTTTTTTAAAGCAAATTTGCTTCCTGATGGTAAAAGTTGGGGGGGTTAGGCTCAGCTAAAATTGCCTGAACTTTCTTAAAGGATCTGTTTCTGTGGAGAGTAGTGATGTTATTTAGTGGGACATTAGCAATTTTACTGCAAAGACGAACAATGTGGTGTACGCATTTTTTGTTTTTCTGTGTCAAAAGCACATACCAGCAAATAAAATAAAAAGTAAGAACAGAATCAATAAAACAGCAATAAAACATTCTCATAAAAGTACTGTCCATGTTAAAATTCCTTAATTTAGGATAAAAGTGCAAACCTTGATGGGCTTTCTTGCACACAGTGTCCACATGTTTATCAAAAGAGAGTTTATTGTCAATTACAGAACCCAGATATTTATATTCTTCCACAGCTTCAACTACTTGATCATTAATGTACACAGGAGAGATGGCATTTTTGTTTATCCTGAAATTAATCATTTCCTTGGTTTTGCTGACATTTATGTCTAAAAAGAATGACTTACATCAGTTAATAAAATGTGACACCACTGGGCCATGATCAGGGTCATCTGACTTTAAAAGAGACACAATGACGGAATCGTCAGCTAACTTTAAAATAAGCCGTCCTGCAAACTGGCTTTGACACATGTTAGTGTATAAAACAAATAAAAGGGGGGACAGAACACAACCCTGTGGAGAACCAGTGAAAGAGAGCAAGGCATCAGATAAAACATCATTGACCCTGACCATTGGGATCTGGTAGTTAAAAAATCCATTAACCAACATATGAGACCTGATTTACTTTCTTATGTATACTTTTTAACCTGTCTGCTAGAATATGTGGCTGTATGCAGTTTAAAAGCGGAAGAAAAATCAATAAAAACAAGACGTGCAAAAGTATTAGCTTAGTTTTGACCATGTTGTCCAACACTGATGATGGATTAAATCATCTGCTGGAAGCCTCTTCTGGATGTATACAAACTGTAATGCTAATTATATCAAACAAATAACAATAAGACTCATTTAGTCATAAAGTTGTCTAAAACAAAAAAAACCAAGCTTTCTGTAAATGTTTTTTAATAAACTACATTTTTTAACATTGAGATTTGCTGCTTTTTAAATGTTTATTAAGGAACTCTGGGATTGCATAGTTCTGTTTAACTTGTTGTATTTCCTGAAAATATAGTTAAGGTGTGATCTTCTTTAAAACATTCTTAAAATATTTATCCAGGCCCTTTTTCTCTAAATACCTTTTCAAATTTAGGTGGCATTATATTGGGATGTTTGGTCTCCATTGTGGCATCAAATCATGATAGTTGTTTTTGATTGTTTGAAGACTTCTTATCTGCTAAAAACAGGTCAGTGTTATTATGGGTATGACCACGATTTTAGATTTTTCAGATGAAATTATGATTCATGATCCACGCCTCATGACCATAGGTTGGAACGTAGACAGACCAGTAAATCTAGAGTTTTGCCTTTCGACTCAGCTCTTTCTTCACCACGACTGATCGAAGCAACGCCCTCATTACTGAGGACAAGACCCCAATCCTTCGATCCATCTCCCGCTCCATCCTACCATCATTTATAAAAGACACCCAGATACTTGAGCACCTTGAGATCCTGAGCCCTGGATCACGACTGAAAGAATGAGATCCCGGATGCAGGCAAACAAAATACTCTTCTATCTTAGGGTGGCCAAACTCAGCCTTACTGTGCGTTCAGACCAAACACGAGTTGAGCGTCAGCGGCGTCTGGTTTACATGCGAAGTCTATGGTGGACAAATGTCTAGAGGTGTCGACAAGTCTCTTGTTTTAAACTATTTTGCATGTCTTCCAATGTGCGTTTCAGATTTTGTCGTGCATACAGTGCGTCTAAAGGGTCAAACGCTGGAGGTTGGAAAATCAGAACTTTTGCAGCTGGGCGCGGGGCGTCAACCAATCAGAGAGACTCCACAATGTGGCATAGTGGCACATTTTCTGACGGGACGGGACCAAGAACCCAGAAAGTCTCCTGAATGATGCCCACTAACGTGACACTGATGGACAGGCTGTTTTCAGCTGAAACTGAGCGCCCGTAATTGGTGTCCTGGCTGGAGATGCGGGTCAGCAGCTCGTCAAACTGAGCTCAGCACAAAATAATGCTGAAAACGAGCCTCGTCAGCGCACAGCTCCTGGAGTGGTGAAGCTCACCAAACTCAGAACGCTTCAGTGCAGAGGTGCTCTCAGTAAATAAAGCCAAGCCACTCTCTCAGTTACATCCACCATTGATTGTACAAAGAGATGGGGAGAGGGGAACAGCCAAAAGTCAAGAGGCTTTCTCCCAACGCACGTCCAGAGCATTTTTGACACTCGATGCCAAGTGTCTGACTTCAGGCGTTCGGTCTAAACGCAGCGAGGAGTAGAGCTGATGCTTCTCATCAAAAGAACATTGGAGGTGGTTCAGGTCACGTCCCACTGGGAGGAGACCCTAGGGAAGACCCAGGACTTGCTGGAGGGAGCCCTGGGTCTGATGGTGCGTTCAATTTACATCATATTCCTGAGTGACGTAATGTCCTAACAAACTATATGAAACTGCATTCCAGTTAGCCCACAGGCGATTGTATTGCTGCTGCTGACCTAGTTAATTTCTAGTTGAATCCAATGCAAATAAACATTAATTTTAATCTGTACAGAATGCACAAAAAACGCACTACTTGTACGAGTGATTAAACATGAACATAAACAACAATAATTAACAGTTAAAGTTATGGAGTTAACCTAGTAAAGCTGCGACTTGCCGCCATCTTGAAATCGAAACTAGGGCTCCCACTATACGAATGAGATTTACCACAGGAGGGGCGTTCCAGTTTGAATTTATGAATGGGAGTGAGGAAATTTCCACTTCCCAGTGCTACTGGAACAAACCATTAATCCTCTGGCCTCCAGGTCGAGCTGGAAAGTGTTGCTGGGGAGGGAGAGGTCTTGGTTTCTCTCCTGGACCTGTTGCCTCTGCGACCCGCCAATGGACAGAAGATGGAGATGATTATTAACCCCCCCGTTGGCTTTGGGTCAAAATGACCCAGCAGGCCTCAGTGTTCAGACTGGGCTGTCGTGGGTCGTCTAACAGTCACTATAAGCGCTGGACCATTACCTTATTGCACCGCCTCATAAATCCTCTATGTTGTCTGTGTTTCGATGCCGTTGGAGATGAACTTGAGGGACAGCAGCGTTGGGCGGGGACCGGTCACCACCTGTTCGTATCAACAACGACACAGCCAACAGGTAGAGAGGGAGCGCCCAGAGGCAGATGGGGACTTTCCAGACTCTTGTTTCGCAACTAAAAATCTGTCTGACGCTCAATCTGCAGCCTTCAGTCTCACCTGCCCTGACATCCACGTTCTCAGCACGTACTCTCCTCGCTTCCCGCCCTTCCACATCGCCGTCTGTCCCGTCCCGTCCAGCTTCACCCGATGTGTGTACTTGTATTTGTTCATTGCCATAGCTGCGGCGGCACTTGCACTAACGGAGCCGGAGTAATTAGACAGAAAAATGCAGAAATTGAGACGTGATTGTAACGATGAGTGAACATCAGAGGGGAGGGATTAGTGGGTGGATGCGTGTCCCGCCATGTGCACATCCAGGATCTTTTAGCTTTATCCTATAAATCCCATCATTAAGTCCTCCTCAGTGTTTAGCCTCCTCATTATGTGACTGTGTTAAAACTTTAACTGTCCGTACGGCGAACAGACACAATCAACCAAACACCTGAACAAATGAGGGATCAGATCTGTTCTGAAGTGGAGCTTTAAGCGTTTTATCTTTGTTTAGCAGGTTGCTACGAAACCTAAAACTAAATTTAGAGACAATTTGAAGTTAAAGCCACGCCGAGGTGTTATTTTTAGTCACTGCTGAAAACACAGCTTTCAAACCTGGCACCGATTCACCTGAGAAACAAAACTGAGAAGGTAGAATAAAAGGAAAGAATGTCAGATTTTATGACTTTTTTTTTTTAGAACACCTGAATCAATCTGAAACTTAAAACAAAAATAAACACATTCAGGTCTCTGCAGATCTCTACAGAACCTGAATGGAAACATTGGATTGGTGGATTTTATCTAAAACTCTATTTTCTCCAGGTTGGCAGCATGCAGAGGAAACACTTTGGTATTTTAGCTGATATTTTCACATGCTCAGCTCCAGGTATCCAACAGAATGAATGTAGTCTCTGCACGTATCATACAAAACATCTCATTTTATTTGAGTGAGAATCATTTTTAATTAGATTTATAGAGACTTGTTTGTGGATCATTAATTTTTTTACTGAAGAAACTACACTAAACATATTTGTGGCACTAAATTCTGGTTTATTCTATACATTTTTAAGCCTCAATAAAAAATAAAATAAAAAATAATAAGTTTCTGCGCAGCTATATAGTCAGAAATTCCCTCTATCAAACTGGAATGAACCGGTCTGGAAGCTGGAGGGGGAACGGGTTGTGAACCACCTCGTTTGGATTTAAGAGACAGCCTCAAAACGAGTAGATCTGAGACACACTTCAGAAAAGGGGCGGGGTTTGTGGAGTTACAATAAGGTGTAACCCAGACCAAAGCGTTGCAGTTCCAGTTTATAAAGACCCAAACTGAATGATTAAAATGTGAAACAGGAGTTAAATGTGGAAAGGAATTATTAAAATGTGAAAAAGAAGGATGTAAAAGCTCCGTATGTCTCCTTTAAGTATAACTAAATAAAACTGAACAGGAAAGCCAAAGACTGAAGAGATTTTTCTTGTTTTCCAGTCGTTTCTAATGGAGGACTAACATCTGATTATTCTGTTATATTTTCTCTGTTTTATCTTGTTTTTCTGCAGAGTTCTCCCAACAGAAAGTCTTGAACTCTGGCTCCATTATCTCTCCTTTAATCTCTTATTAATGGAGCTAATAATAAAAGCAGCTGGTGCTCGATCGGACCGATGATGTTGTTTTAGGTGCTCGTTCTGAACGGAGGCTCAGTTAAACCTGAACAACATCTGCACGTACAGCCTCTCGTCAGGTGTTCTCACCGGATGTTTGCAGCGATGCTGCGTTTCAGAGAAAGGTGTGACGAAAACAAATAAAAAACACTTGTTTTTCCAGAAGGTGTGTGTTTGTGTGTCTCAGCTTTAACATGACAGGAGTGTAGGTGGAGAGAATCCTCTGGGTTTCTTCACAGCTGATGATGATGATGATGATGATGCCTACAGTAGGAAGAGTGAAAACATGGAAAATCAGCCTCATGTTGTTTTTGACTCTCGTGTTTTTGCTCGTTGACTCGTCCAGCAGCTCTGGTTTTAGCCGACGCCCACAAAACACAAAACTCACTTTATTTTATTTTATGTTTTCCTTCAAGTTGTTGTTTTAAAAAATATTTTAATAAAACACAAATTTTATTTCATTTCAATGATGAGATGACTGCATTTCATTTATGTCTTTATTTTTTCATGTTTTGTTTTTAAAATTCTTCAAACTGGATTCAGATTTAATATTTTGGTTAAATAAAGTAAATTAATAGTTTATAAATTGTTAGAATAAATTTTGCTATAAACATGTAAAAAGAAAAAAAATAAAATTATTTATTGAGGCTCGAATTTCTAATAATAAAAAAGCATTTTCTGATTAATATTTATTTAATTTAAAAACATTTAAACACAACAATTATTTACTTTTTATCTTTGGGATTATTCAATTTATTTTCTGACTTGATTACAGATGTTTATTTTTTATTGTAACGTGTAGAATAAAATTTAATCACATCTAATAGTTAAACATTTTTACAAAATAAAATAATATTTTACTTATAATAATATAAATAAACAGAGTAGGATAAATATAAATGTAGTGTTTCAGGGAGAGCATTAATATTATTATTATTGTTGGTATTATTTTATTATTTAAACCTTTATTATCCATTGTAACATGATGATGTTTGAATTAATTAAGTTTAATATTTGTTTCATAAATTAATCAACTTTATGAAGAGATTTTCATCCTCTTAGAAACTCAAACTGATGTATGAAGTCAAAACTTAAACGATGCAACAAAATAAAACCTAAATCCTGATAATTATTTAGTAATTAAAGCTTAATTAACTGTAAAATCAGTTCAGCTCCACGTGCGTGTTTCTAACGTCTCCGTGCACGAGAGGCTGAATAAATGTAGCTTGTATTTACACACCCACACACACACACACATTCCACAGCTCCAAGCATGCATTTCAACAGGCCCGTGTGTGTTGAGCAGGAAAGAAAGCGAAGCGGCTGCAGCAGGAACATCCTGCACATTTGAAGCTTTTTAAACGCTTGGCTCTCCTTCAGCCCAAATATTTCCTCGTCCACGGACCCCCCAACGCTGACAGAGCCTGGCCAGCTTCCCAGAACAGAACAATATGTGCCAGGTCGTCTGAGGGGCCCAGCAGTCACCGACCCCCCTAAACACACACACAGACACACAAACGTCTGTGTTTAAGCGTCAGCTCTCAGGCTTTACATAATGACACAGAATGGAGGCATTAAAGCAATTTGTTTGATTTAAGTTGTCAAAGTTATCCTGGACCCTGCCCTGTCAGCTGCTTCTGATACCCTGTGTGTGTTTGTGTTTGTGATGCTCTGCCTCTTCCTCATCATCGTCCTCACAGAGCAGGATGAAAGTTCAGGTTTGCTCTGTTTATAAATGAATTTCTCATAAAGTTTATCTTGTGGTTTAACATCCTATCTGTTTTTAGAAATAAGAACTTTTTTCTCGTTTTGTTGTTTCAATTGAACCAAGTGAAACTGCAGAGGTTTGTTGTCAAACTGCAGAGTCAAACATCACCTCTAAAATAAGATTATTGAATAAAATAAGACATCTAAGAAGGAAAATTATATTTTTATTTGTTGTTGACGACTGAATTCATTTTGTCTGAATGTACGATGAATAAACATCAAATTAACTCTTGAATAAAGCATTTTTAATTAGTTTCATTTTATTTCTTTATTCAGAACTTGTAAAATGTCAATCAAAACATTTGATTTTAAAATGAATTTCATATCTTTTGCTCACAGAGAAACAAAGAGAAAAGATAAAACCTTCAGTTATAGTTTATTTTATCACTTTAGCTCTGTGTTTCAGGTTGTGTTTTGATGAGAATTAACAGGATCTTCAAAATGAAAATGATAAAACTAATAAACTGACCTGCAGTTCTGAAATGCAGGTCCACACTCAGCGTAAACAAAGCACTTCTATAGGTTGACTGTAGGTTTTAACTCAATATATTTACTTTTCATTACTGTTTGAATCAAATAATAAAAAATTTTTTGTTTTCTGGACGTAAATTCTGGACGTAAATGAAAACGATGTCGTTTGTTTCTGTTTTTTATTTTCTGTTCTGAGCGATGAAAATAAAACTGAAAGCACCAGAATGTAAAGTAAAAGCCTGAGTGGAGCGTCACAGCTAATTACCCTGAGATTTACAGTGTAATTGAACCTGATTGAACCTGCTCAGTGTGTGTGTGTGTGTGTGTGTGTGTGTGTGTAGAACAGAGGCCCAGTGTTCTCGGCTCCCAGCTTTAAAAACGAGCTCTTTATCTGCTGTGAAGGTTTTCCCTCTCTGCTCGCCGGCGCAGGTTTGAACCGTCACGCCTGATCCGGAGCCGCCGGAGGCCGCGCTGGCGCACGGTCAGAGCGTGCGCAGCTTCGTGCACGTGCTCAGCCACTTCTAATTTCAACTTCATTTCTCCCCGAATGTTTCGTAGCTCCCCTCCATCCTGGTGAAGAAAGGGATTCTGGGAGTTGAAGTCATCTGTGGTTCTTTTAGATCCGTTAACTGAAGAAACGTTTATCCAGCTGTGAAACTGAGCTGCTTTTAAATGTTTACTTTGGGCTTTAACCAGTTTTTTATTCACACCCAGTGATTACAACACTAATCTGAACAAAAAACTTCACAAATATTATATTAAATATTAGTATTATAAAAAACTATTTAAAAATCTATTTCAGAAAAAAACAAAATAAAATCTAAAAATCTATTTCTAATGACAAAATTGTGAAACAACGAATGAAAAACAATCACAACAGATAAATGAATGAAATCTATTAAAAAGTAATAAAAATAAAGTACATTATATATAAAGAAATAAATTGCACATAAAACACAAACATTTAAAAATTAGAATGTTTGTTAAAAAAATATCTAAACACAAAGAATAATCTAACAGAAATTATTTTAAACAAAGTCACTTGTCATCTTAGACACAACAAAATAAAAACACAAACAAAACTAGAATAATGAGAAAACAAAAGAGCAAAAACAAAACAATAGAATGGAATAGTTTTTATTCTAATAAATGCTGAAAACAGAAAAAAATAAACCAAACAAACACTTCTGATCGGATTTAATCTTTTGTTTCTCCATTCTGTAAACTTGTGTAAAAATCTCATTTTCTCCTCTAATTGTCATGTTTTTGTGTGTCCCTCCCCCAGATCTCCTTCGACCTGGCCGAGTACACGGCTAACGTGGACGGCGTCGGCACGCTGCGCCTCCTGGACGCCATCAAGACGTGCGGCCTGACCGGCAGCGTCAAGTTCTACCAGGCCTCCACCAGCGAGCTGTACGGCAAAGTCCAGGAGATCCCTCAGAGGGAGACCACTCCCTTCTACCCTCGTTCACCTTACGGTAACACACACACACACACACACGCACACACACACACACACACACACACACACACACACACCCTCACTGAGGAAGAGCCTCAGCATTAAGGAACGTTTCAGAACTTACAGATGCAGATGGCTTGATTCCTCAGCAGCACTTTCTTTGTGTGTTTATGAATATGTGTGTGTGTGTGTGTGTGTGTGTGTGTGTGTGTCAGTCAGTGAATAGAGTGCTTCAGCACTCAGACTCTTGTTGAGCTCTCTCCACACCCTGAGGCCAAACGTCTGATTGAGGACTGGAGTGGCTCTCAGTTTAACAAAGACACCTTTATATCCACAGCACTCGCTTTCAGCTCTCTCTCACACACACACACACACACACACACACACACACACACAAGCTGTACACGTGTGTTAGCGATCGCAGGACATAACTGACTGACACTTTCCTCATCTGTCAGCGCTCAGTCTGCAGCTGAAAAGGAGGCGAGCACCCTTTATGAAGAAGACCTGCTCCTTTTATTAATTAGACCTGTGGAGGCGGGGGGTTGCCACGGCGACCTCCCTTCAGCTTTTTATTGTAGGACCTGACGTGTGCCTTAATCAACAGGCGCCTCCCTTCATTTGCTTTGGTATTCAGCTCATTACAGGAGAAGGGAGGATGAGGAGGATGATTCAGCGATGCAGCTCTGGCTCATAAAATAGTCCTGAAACTTTTATTTTTCATGTCTGAAGTGTTTCATCTTCCTTACAGAGGTCGTGCTTTCAGTGACCTCAAAGCCGCCCCACTTTGTGGCTAAAAGCTTCTCGTATGAGCAGCTCGAAAACACCAACAACCAAACTATAATTAAAGAAAAGCTCATTTTATGTTCTTTCCGTCCTCACTTCCTGTCTGTTGTTCCTCCTCTTCCTGTCGTCTCAGGAGCTGCCAAGCTTTACGCCTACTGGATCGTGGTGAACTTCCGCGAGGCCTACAACATGTTCGCCGTCAACGGGATCCTTTTTAACCACGAGAGCCCGAAGAGAGGTCAGTGACACACGTTACACCAGTTCAGACCATGTGCTTTCTAAATACGTACCCTTCAAAGTTTTAAACAAAGACCAGTTTGTGCTCAGAGGGTTTGATGGGGATGACTCTCAGCTACTACCAGGTTAAATTTGACCTCAGTACCTGTAAAAATAACCGTGTTATTCACCCAAAGGTTTTACTTTTTGAGGAGTTTCTTTAAAATCCATCTGTCATGGGCACAGTTCCGCTAATCCGCTAATAGCGGAACTAGCTTGTCATTTAGCGGGTTAGCTTTATTGCTAACTTTACAAAGTTTACAAGTGTAAAACTTCTATTTTTATTTCGTTTATCCAGAATTAAATAAAAACTCTCTGCTCTTACGAGCAATGCTGGTCGTGTCAGGCACTTTGTGTGTTAGCATGTAGCATCTTTAGCAGCTAAGCTTCAAACTAAGTGTGTCAGAAAGAAATAAAATAACGTTTAATATTTAAATAACAAATACAAAAAACACCATGTAAAAACATGGTAGAGAAAGTATTTGCTTTTTGTTATTTGACTAACTTCAAACAATATTTACAAAAATACAAACTCTGTCAAAGAAATGCTTTTATTCTGAAAGGGTTAAACTGGAAGTATGACAAGTTAGACAGGACTAAAACTCTAGTTTGGATTGGCCAGTTTGCCACATGTTTGTCAGTCCCACCAGTCTTCAACTGGAAGGAGACGAAGACATGGACTGAGAGACAGTTAGCAGTTAGCAGTTAGCGTTAGCTTCCACAGTTTCCATCTGTTAGTGGTTTAGTGTTAGCAGAGCTAAGATTCTTGATAAGTGGTTAGTGAAGCTAATGAACCACTGAAATCCATCCAGTGGCTCATTAGATATTTTGCTAACAGACGATAAAGAAATATTTGAATATTTATATCATCTTGTTTGTGTTTTTTACATGAAATAAAGTGACGGGGCGTGAAGCCTCTGCAGTAAAACACCTTTCACCTGTTGTGAAAGTTCTCAGTTACACGCTCCATATAAAGTCAGAATTCTTCAGTGGTGGAGCCAGGTTTCCTGCAGCCACTTCACACCCACTGTGACACACAGCGAGCCGGTTGTGGTCCCAGTTTTAATATGCGCGCCGAAGCCCCCGAGGGTCGCCGGCGCTGGTTTAACCCGATTTACCCGCGACTCAGAATTAACAACACATGACTGCAGCCTCAGCACCGGGGCCCAGGTCAGCTGCTCAGGTGTTTATGATTTATCCCCTAATGAAGGCACCGGCCACGACCCCGGCCAAAGGTCAGAGGTCATCCAGTAAATGGGTTACCACAGATAGATAGGTGTGGGAACTGGTGCAGGTTATTAGGAGTTCAGCAGAGATGTGGTCCATTCTGAGGGTCCTGGACTGGTCAAACTGTGATCAGTTTTGTTGTTGGGACAGGAAGCCTGATAGTTCCAAATGTTTTCTTACTTTAATTAAATGTATAGTAGAAACTAGAGGATTTTCATTTCCTTTGAAAATGTAGTGTGAATGCTTAACGCTGAAAGATTTTAGCTGAAAACTGCTGAAGAACCTGAAAAGGTTTAATATCAAAACTGTTAATGCCAGTGAAATTTGAACAGCTGTTTTTTTTCTGAAAGTAGGACAAAAAAAGTGAAAAATCAGTAGAAAAATAGCAAGAAAGGGTAAAAGAGCAAATAAAAGTAGCTAAAATTAGCAAAAATAATCTACAAGTTGATGAAAAGTTAAAATTAACAGACGAGGAAATGAGAGTGACAATTTTTAAATGATTTCTTTTGAAATAGCTAAAAATGCTGAAACTAGACTAAAATAGCTTGAAAACGTACCTAAAATAGGCTAAATTGGTTCAGAGAAACAGAGAGAGCATGTTTGCTGAATTAAGCAGCAAAAAGCCTTAATCATTTCAAAAAAGTGAATTTAGCTGAAAAATACTCAAAATAGCTAAAATTAGCTAAAAATGATCTCATCTACAGAAGCTGCTGTAGAAGCATAAAAAGCCTAAATTAGCAGAAAGAAGCTTAAAGAAGCATACAAAGTTTAAATTAATAGAATAATAGTAGAAAAGGCTAGAATGATAACTAAAAAGCAGAAAAATCTAAAATCAACAAAACAGAAGCTGATGGGAGCTGAAATTAGCACAAAGAAGTTTAAAAAGCTGAACCAGAACGAAAGGTAAAAAGGTCAGTAAAGATTTATGAACATTTTAAAGGGTTTTAAGGATGTTGATGACATCATTTTCAGTAAGAAGAAAATTTTCAGATAAAGCTAAATATTTTAAAAAGTTTGAACTGCTGAAACACCAAAAGTCATAGCTGGAATGTCCTGAAGCAGCCGAACGTTTTGATATAAAAACTGTTGAAATAGCACAAAAAATGCGGAACGAGATACGAGCCAAAACATGTATGGAAGAAAACTAATCTGGTTAATGTGAATGTTTTAAAAGCGTTCAGACAATCGGAGATATGTCAGGTTTTTACACATCGAGGGGATGACCTTAAAAGGCTAAAAAGGCTAAAGCTCTCTGCCCTCCTGATAACATGACGTCAGCCTTTAGGCTCTTTCTCATATCGCTCTATTCTGTCGTCTCATTCTTGCCACACTCAGTCATTTTCTTGTTTTTTTTCCCCCTCTCTTTCTTACAGTCAGCATTTCTCCCCCGCAGTCCTCTGGGTTCTTTTCTCAGAGTTTCGGCTGTTTTTGTTCATAAAGCAGGAACGCTGAGCTGCGATGTGGCCAAATGTCCCCCGGCTGTGTTGCTCAACCTAGTGGTGGCGCTGGTGTTGGCTGGATTGGCCGGTGTTTACCCAGGCCCCGGGGGGCCCGTCCTGACCCTCATGCTGCCACATCGAGGCGTTCGGCTGACAGGGAGGGCTTTTTTTAAACCCTCGTGGCTGGACTTTCAACCCTGATACAAGCTGTACTGACTCGATGTTTTTATAGCAGCTAAAACCTCCCTCTTTCTTGGGACATAAAGATGCTCAACATAGAAAATCAGACGTAAAAAAATAAAATAAAATCATTTTTATTTTCTGCAAAAACGCAGTGTTAATTGCTGATGAATTTTGCTGAAAGCTGCTGAAGAATCTGAAATATTTATGAGTTTAACAGTTTAACTAACAGTTGATGTGGAACCACAAAATTAGCTGAATGATTGCTGAAATTTGCTGAACCCAAACTGAAAACAAATTTCAATGGGCAGAGAATTGCTGAAAAATGCAGAAATATTCATATTAAACAGTAATAGAAATATAGCTGAAAGGGGCAGAAAAAGCTGAAAATGAAAGGAACAAAAGAAAAGTTTCAAATAGCAGAAGAAGTTGAAATTAGCAGAAGAATAGCAGAAAAGGTCAGAATAGTAGCTCAAAAAGCTGAAATCAGCAAAATAGTAACCGATAGAAATAGTAGCAGAATAAAAGCCGAAGGAAGCTGAAATTAGCACAAAGAAGGTAAAGCAGAACCAAAAAAATACAGTAAAGTTTTATGAACATTTTGAAGAGTTTTCAGGATGTTCTAATATTTTTAAAGAGGTGAAATAAAAAATGGACAAAAATGTAAATTGCTGAAGTACCAAAATTCATAGCCGGAATGTCCTGAAGGAGCTGAATGTTTTGATATATAAATTGTTGAAATGGCACAAAAACTGCGGAATAACACGTGCCAAAAAACATACGGAATTTAATTTAAAAACTTTTGCACAATAAAATAAAATAACAGTAAAAATGAAAGTCACTTGAAGGAGATGTGAGGAGGTAAGTTGTGTATTCTGGTTTAAATCCAGCTAGAAGCAAAACAAACACAACCAGCTACTGGCTTTTCTTTCTGGTTAGCTTAGCCGTTAGCCATAACAAACATGTCTCACATTGAGTCTGGTGAGACGGATTAGCATTAGCGGCGGTGCTAAATAGACTCCATATTGCTGTGACACATGAGACGGCTCAGTCCACTGTTCTGCAAAGAGGGATCAGTGGGGAAACTTGTGCAAACAGCTGGTTCTTGTGTTTATTTGTTCCTTTTATTCAACAGCACCTGAAAGCCTCAACATTTTAATTTTGACCTCCAAAGACCAAACCCCGATTTAATTTATAGGTATTAGCGTTTTGTCGGTGTGTTGCTCCAGTAAGCCTGCACGTTTTGTGTTTTATTTGTGTTTGATGCTGCCGAGCGGCTCCAGTCGTAGGTTTATCCTCTGGTTTATTTAGGGAAGGACATCCATCTCTGTTCCCTCGGAGCTCTGCGGTTCACGCTTGGAAGTACAGAATAACACACGGTTGCACCGGGAGAGAAGAACGGTTAGCGTCGGAGAAGTCAGAACAACGCTGCCAAAGTCAACGCTGCCCCCTTTAAACACACATACAGCTGCTCAACCTCTGCATGCCTCGGATTCATCTTTCTGCTTTTGTTGCGGTGGAGTCCAAAAGGTCAGATTGTGTGGTAGATTTGTAAGGCGATCTGTTTTCTGTTTGTCGATAAGGTTATTTTCAAAGGGATGTATGGGTGGGAGCGACCCGGTGAACGCATTTCACGGAGACTTCGTGGGAACCCAAACGCAGAGGTGGCGCTTTTTTTGATTTTGCTTTGGTGTTGATGAGAAAAGGGCTGAAAGAGCACAGCCTAAACATCAGCTGAACTTTGGCCAGGTGAAGAGGATTCTGAAGACTCAAAATCTTTTCTTTCTTTTTTTTTACACCTTCCACAGCTCAGATCATGAAGCAGCAAAGCTTCTTTGTTTTTGTTCTCAGCCTGCTTGAGTTTCAGACATATTCACCTTTTACTTTTACCTGTTGCTGCTCTCTAGTCAGTGTTTGTTGTTTCAGATCACCACGGTAACCAAGTATCCTGATGACTGAGCGCTGACTTTGAGTGGTGTGATTGTACAAGTTGAGAACACTTCAGTGTGTCTGAGCCTCAAGTTGTTTTATTGAAGTGGCGGTACAACTCAGTCCTCTTACTGACCTGTTAATTAACCTAATTAATTATTTGTACCACTTATTTTCATCTTCTTAATCGCCCCTGTTCTGGGTTCAGAGCAAAAAACACAAAAAAAACAACTAATTATTTTCATTCCAGCATGAAATTTGTTTTAAATATGAAGAGATCCACTCAATTGCCCAAATACATGAAGGGCTTCATTTGATTGGTGAAAAACGTCAAGCTTCTGTCTGAGTGACAAAACTCATAAATGCAAACTTTTAACCATTTATTGCAGTTTATGCAGTTTATTTGCGATATGCATATTGTACCGGCTGTTATCACGATGACTAATACTTTTCAATAAATTGTGCAGCCCTAAGGTGAAGCCAACGGCTAAAATATTTGCCATGTTTCCATCCAATTATAATGCAAATTTTGAATGAGCTTTTAAAATGTTGCAAAAAATAAATGTGCATCAGGTGTGTTTCCATCTACTGGAACCAGCAAAGCGTAATTATGTGGGATGTTGACGTTACGCATGGCTGCAGTAAACAGGAAATAGAGGTTTTGAACTATTGGACCACACATTTCAGGACAATGGAAAGAAGTTTTCAAGAATGTGTTGCTATCAGTTTGAATTATTCTGTCATATCAACCAGTATTAGCGATTTTAGATGCTGTCAGTCCTACGGCCAATTCTCTAAATCGATTCAATTTTGATTCATTTGGTTCTGAATTGATTAATCACGATTCAGTTCGACCTGCTCTTAAATAATGAAAATAGTTCAACTGTGTTGCAAAATACAAATTCACTTTATTTTTCTCTTCACCATAAACAACAAGTTTTAAAGGCAAACTTGTAAATTAAACAGTTTAATCTTAAAACAAAACTGTTTCAACTTTCAAAGGTTTTAAATAAAAATTGTTGGAAACATTCATTTTAAAGAAATTAAGAATATTTCTCTTGATGAACCCCAGCCACCCTACCTCAGTAGGGTGGCTGGGGTTCATAAGGGTTCATAAATTTATGAACAAGGGTTCATAAATTTAAATGAAATCAATCCATTATCAATGAAATTGATTTTTTTTTTACCTAGCCCAAGCAGGAACATGTTCCACACATACGTGTTGCTTCCAGCCAGGTTTTCGCTTGTTATGGGAATATCCAGCAAGCTGCCGACGGCAGAAACAGCTGATCAATCATGTGAGGTCAATGTTCTTCACGTCAGAACTCTCAAGCAAGCGTAAAAACGTTTTTGTGAAATTAAGCAAGTTTTTTTGAATTTTGCTGATTCCATCAACCATTTCTAATGCGATACTTTAAAATGTGCAGAAAAAACATTGATGGAAACACAGCTCCTGAGTTTTTAAATGTTTTCAGTCGTCTACCTTCTCTCCCGCCGTTCTTCACACTTTTGCACACCAGTTTTTTGGGGGTTTTTTTGCAGATAGCTTTTCTGGACTTTGTCCTGTTCTTTGCAACTCACAGCTCAGTCCTAAACCTCTCTGCATCACATTTCTTTCTCTCCACACCCTGCCCTGACAGTTGAGTCAGCTCCGAATGAGGGCAGCAGTCTTACAGGTGTGAATAGACGCTGTGTTGGAGGAGCCGAGTGCATGACCCGTCTTGGAAGAGACTCAAATATCCTCCCCTGGTTGAGGCTCCAGAGATCAGTCAGGATGTGAATTGTGCAATAACTGCGATGGTAGATGCTGACGGTCGAGGTGGAGCTGGGCCAACCTGTTGCCACCCCTCCAACCCCCTGAACACTCTTCCTGCAAAATGATTCAGTCTTCCTACGAGTGGAGCGTTTTCCTCAGAACTCATTAAAGATAAAGAGGCTGTAACAGAAATGACTCGAGTATCTGGAGGAGTCTTTGTGTTTAATTTATACAGGAAAGTAAACAATCCACAGTTTTATTTCTGAATGGAAGCTCATCGCAGTAGAAGAAGCTGTTATCAGAAACTATTTGTGAAAATGATCCTAAAGTTAAAATAGTTAGATTTTTTTTGGCAGCCATTGAGAGGAATATTATTTTTCTACCTTACAGGTCTGTAAGTGTAAAGTAGTTTATGATTTCACTTGTAATGGTTTGTAAATTAGGTAAAAAATATCAATAATAAATGTGAATCTACTGCATAATAAATGTTGTTTATTTGACAATTTGGAAGTTAATTAAATCACATTTTGTTCTTGAAATTCACCAAACCGTTGGGATCAGAATAATCATTAAAAGAGCAGAATATCATCAGCTTACAAATGTTAAAACTGCTGATGTACAGAAGGAACAATATTGGACCAAGTATTGAGCCCTGTGGAACACCGTCGGACATTATGTTATTTACAAACACTGAAAAGGATCTGTCCTTTTGTCTCATTTTGTAATCGATGTAATAGAATTTTGTGGTCGACTGTGTAAAAAGCTGAGGAGCACTAAGCAGCAGCGCAGTCTATTCTCCCTCTGAACCGATGGGTTTTCTCCAGGTGATCCGGTTTCCAGACCAAACACATGCATGTTAGGTTAACTGGCCATTCTAGATTGTCCCTATGTGTCTGAGAGGATTCACCAGCTCCCCAGAAAGGAGGTAGAAAAGATGGCTGGATTACTAAACCAGTCCATATTTTTGTTGAGAAACCGAACTTTCTAACATCAACTTCCCTTTGGAAAAGATTTGCCCGGTGATGACAAACATAAACTACTTTTAAGCTGGAAAAGCAAAGCTGGCAACTCAAAGGAAGTGCGTGTTCCACCTGTGCATCAAAGATTAACTTGATAAATAGTTTGCACAATTCAAGATCTGATTTTTTATAGATTTAAAACACAGCTTTTCAGTTTTTCCACAGCTAATGTGCCATTCAGCCGTGCCACAACCACACAATATGTCTTCAGAATAAATGTTACGGAGGAAAGATCTGAATAAATCACACTGTGGTTCAGTCTCAGCAAATGTGCATAAATAGAGTGACAGAGGGTAGAATAAATGAGCGTGAGTCAGTCGTTTTGAGGTCTGGGTGTGTAAGGTACAGTTTAAGGCTTTATAAGACACCTTTCTTTACCGGCATGGCTCTAACAACAGGATCTGTTGAGCAACTGGGGCCTCTTGTGCTAAAATCTCCTCAAATCCGCAGTCCCTTTCCTTCCTCCCCCCCAAACCCAGACCCAGGCCCCCAGCTGACAGCTCCTGTCCCCATCCTGTCTCAGCCCACATGGACGGGAGACATCTCCATACATTTCTCATCACCCTCCTTCTCCTCCTTTTCCTCCCCATACTTGGGCCCAGCTGTGCCAACGGAGCTCGTGTGCTTCGCTTTTCCTGTTGCTTCTCTGAGCCAATAAATGAAAAGGAAAGGTGGAAAAAAAAAAGAGAGAGAGAAGAAGAAGTTATGTGAGAGCGAAGGAGAGAAAGTGAGTGAGTGTCAGTTTCTGGCACTGGTTTTGCTGTCTGCTCAGTTTTCACGGCCCCACGGTTTTATTAGACTTTCCGCCAGGCTGCGGGCGAGGTGAAACGGCCATCGCTGCCCCGTTTGGGCTCAGAACCTCCTGTCAGCCCCCCTCCCCCCTCGCCCCGTCTCCACCCCCTCCTTCTGGCTGTCCCAGAGTGCCGCTGCCAGTAAAGGAAACACATTAACACCAGAGCCTGTAACAGAGCAGGCTTTGTCCAAGGCCAGGCGGACCCGTGCATTAGCCCCGCTCCACGCTGCACCAATTAGAGGCGGCAGGGAGCGGAGCCACTCTAAACAGAGGTGTGAGCTTTACAAGGAGGCTACAGGTGTGCTCGGGGGGGAATAATAGACTTTATTACTGATTGGCGTACTGTGCTACACCATGGACCTCTGACACCGTTTTAAAGAGCCAAATGGGCTTTACGGGGTTTAGACAACCTGCGTTTAACCTGCAAACTCAAGTTTGCCTCGAATGTTGGATCGAATCAAGCATCAGCTTTTAATCTACGTTCGTCACCAGGCTGAGCTCTTGCTGCTTTGCTTTGGCCGAGTTACACAACACAAAGAGCTTCCCTAGATAATGTTTTATACAGAGTTGTATAAGGTACCTTAAAGTCATATTGAGTAAAAGTATCTTACCATAAAATTACTTTGGTAAAAGTTAAAGTCTCCTCTAAGAATATCACTTGAGTAAAAGTCTTAAAGTATCTGACATTTATTGTACTTAAGTAAATTTCTGATATAAAATGTACTTAAGTATTAAAAGTAAAAGTGAGCTGTTAGTTTCCAAGATAACATTTATTGGGAGGTTACCTTACCAAAAAGGTCATAACAACTATAATGTTATGTTTAAATGTTTATTGAAAACCTGTTTCAGATGTATACATACAGTATTTCTGCCTAGGCTAGGCTACATACGTCAAATATTTCCTGCTAGAGTTTGACGTGATTTGTGCCGTGTGTGGTACTGATAGATCAGATACAAACCAATATGATGTCAGAATGGTATATGTTTATACTTCTCCTCCAACCACAGTTAAACTCACTCTACCCTGGAGGTGCCATACATCTGGATGTTTTTTTACAATAACAAGCCAGAATGAAATAGGAGTTACAACTTTCTACTTCTTACCTTTTTAGAAAATGAAAATGTAAGAACAAGTAAAAAGTTGGCTGAAAAACATTACTTAAGTAAAGTACAGATAAACAAATTTTTAACGTAAGTATGTAGAGTAAAAATGTATTTGTTCTTTGTTGCTGTACAGCTCTGTTTTTATTATATTATAAAATTAGCAAAACAATGAGTCCTCAGTCCCTAAACTGTCTCCAACTTAGTCCGAAATATCACGTCTTTTTATTGTGCACGTTACAAGCAGGGGTGGAGCTAGACTTTTCTTTTGCAAGGGGTGCAACAGGGGTGGCCAAGGGGGCCGCATACAAATAACTCTGGGTTTTAAAATTTAGGATGACCCCCACAGCTAATTTAAATGCCTCAGCTGTTTTAGAATATATTGAGCTGAAATTTTGTGTTATCGTAGCTAAGAATAAACATAAAATCACGCCTATTGCTAGCCCCATTTATGCTAATCGCTAATGGTAATTTTACAAAGAGCTATACTTCAGCCATTTTTAGACAAATAAAGCTAAAAGTTAGTTTTCTAGTGGCCAAAAACAAATATTTAGAAAATTCTAATGATAATTAGAAATTCAAGATGGCCACCACAGTTAACTTTAAATGGCCAAAATCATTAATTAAAAATGGCCACCACGTGGCAGTACTCGTGAGAGTTTCTCATGGAACTTTTCTGGTTGCTTCGTGTCATTTTTGTCTTACAGACTGTTACATTTCGTTCACATTTTAACTGGTCCTTAAACCAGAACTATCACTCAGTTGTTTTATTTTAATTCACCGGTACATAAAAGTTATTATTTATTTATCTTTTCTTCCCTCTACACCAGAAAATACAGCTGCTTCACAGGTATTTACTCCTTTTTTGCTCTAACTGCCCTTTGTTAAACTGGCACATGGCAATCCCCACCCCACTTGTCAATCATTTTGGGGTGGCCAATCAGGCACCAAGGCTGACACTTGCCACCCCAGCCACTCCTTGTAACTCCGCCCCTGGTTACAAGTATGTTTTCTGTCTATGTTTGTTATCTTTGAATGTGCTGGAATCTGAAGACACGTTACCTTCTATCGTGTGCAAACGCCTAACGTGTTGCCTCCATGTCTATCTTTAATATTAGCATTCAACGCTAACCGTATTTTACCTCTTTTCCTCCAGTTCTCTGCAAATTTGCTCATCTTCTCAGAAAAACGTTGCTATTATAATCCCAGAAGTTTCACAACAGTGGATCAGTGCCTCCAAATCCGAGACCATGGTCTTGAGCCGGAAAAGGGTAGGGTGCTCTCTCCAGGTCAGGGAGGAGGTCCTTCCCCAAGTGGAGGA
>JARVJO010000227.1:2770167-2790658 GCA_031762555.1 Cynodonichthys magdalenae | reverse complement strand
TGTGTTTCCATCTCTCCTTTTGCGCATTAACTGTTTTTCGAAAAACCCAAAAACCACCTCAAGCGAGCGAATAAACTGTTTTGCGCATCAGAGGAAGTTTTTTCGAATCAGGCAGTTTCCATTCACCTTTTCTGATGCGAAACTTCAAAATGCGTTGATGGAAACGCGGTTAGTGTGGACTGTGTCCCTGCACTACCCAGCCAAAACAAGCTGCCTGTGTCTCCACGCTGTCTCCTCCATGAAAAGTATGTCTCAGCTTGATAGTGGTCACAGTCAGGGTTAGTTTGTGATTTAGAATTTATTATCAACCAGTTTTTGTAGATTATCATGTTTATCTCGTCTATAACGTCCGTCTGCCATCTTGTAAACGGCTGACTAGTTTGGTTGGGACAAAGTGTGGCTGTTTTCGGGCCAAAATCTAAATACGACCCCCGGACCCCCACCCCATCTAAAAAGGGGGTGCCTGGACATTAAAAAATACTTATAACTCAAAAACTATTCAACATAGGAGCTTCAGATTTTTTATTTTTTATTTTTTAAGCTCTGATGATAGCTATCCATCGAGCCCACCAATGAGCCCCCCACCCAAAACAATAAATCCGTTCTGGTGAGTTATGCTGCATTGGTGCTTTGCATACATGTGGGGGTCATATATGCTACCACTATGTGGTCTCTAGTTTATCAACCTTTTATTGCCGAACACATCGATCCACAAACAAATGAGTGATGCTCTGGTTCTTTATACGTTGGGTTCAGGTTGTGACGGAGATCTGACATGTTAGCTGTGTTTGCCGTCCTGTCAGAGAGGTCTGCGTGGGCAGACCATGATCAACTCTTTAATGGTCTGGAACAGGGAGCACGGTTGTTTGTATTTACAGATCATTTAGTTCCCACTCCGCAAACACACGAGCTACACGTGCCTTCAGAGTTCCCTCTGTACGCTTCGTGAGGTTTGTGAGCACGCAAACGCCCGCTAGCCCCAAAAATAGCACACGCCCCTAATTACTGTTACAAACACAGGTGTGGAGAGCAAGGCCTCCCTCCACCCAAAACCAGCCGTCACACAGCACCCTGTGTGTTCCTGCACAAACACTACATGTGATGTGAGCGACTTCGAAAGAGGAAAAGAGTTTTTAGTTCATATGTGAGCGAGTCCAGACCACACCCTTTGAAGTCGGCTGTTGGTTTGGCAGCGGACATCCAGCCTCTCTGTTGGCAGGCTGGAAACCCAACACCCCACATCAGTCAGACCCGTCACTCATGCATTATTCATAACACACACACACCTAAACACACACTTCCTCATCTTCAGACTGGAACAGAGGTGAATAAAACGGCTGTTGGGGGTCCGACGCTGGTTAGGCTCAGAGCAACGTTGGGCTGCAGAGAATTTTTCTGTCTGTTGTTGACATGAAGCACATAAAAATAATTTATTCCTCAGTGCTTAATGTCTAAACCTTCAGGTTTTTATATAAACCATCCGCTCATCAGTTTCACCAAGAGTTCAGTTTATCAATGAAAAAATCACAATCATCAGGAAGTAACGTCATTATTTGGTCCCGATTTTACAAAGTTATTGCTTGTTTGGGAACAAAAAATAACTTTGTTTAGAAATTAACTAAATTCTCCAGCTTGGATGAACCATACTTCTGTTTTGTTTTAACAAAAGCAGTTTTGTCTTGTTTAAGTCAGATGGTTTAATCTAATATTTGAGTGGGTTACTCCACGTCTAACTGTCGGACCCTATGAGCTGCTGAGGAAAAACATTTAACTTTAGTTTTATTTGTTAGATTTAGATCAGAAACACTGATTGAGTAACCAGTTTTTTACAAATCAGACGGGGTTTTTAGAGTTTAAAAGTTCTGCAGATCTTTTTTTAATTTTTGTTTCTGCATCATCTAAAGTTTGGGCTTTAAATAAAGTACTCCAACGACTGAGTTAAACTTCTTGACCCAATATTTGGTTAAACCAGCCCGACCCATAACCCAACAACTTTTACCCAAAGTTAGATGGACCTTATCATTCCATCTAAAAGGATCTGTAGGCAGTAACAAATTTTGCTGGACGATAAATTTTCTCTATCACGATAAACAATAATAATGTTTGGAGACTATTTTAAACTAATATAATGATGGATCGCTACCCACCTCTACCCAAGCTAGCACAATTTATTCTTTGTGTTTTCCTCAGGCTTCATAAAATAATTGCGGTCACCCACACGCTGCTTACGAAGTTTATGAATTTTATGTAGTGTAACGCTATATTCACACCAGGAAAACCCTTTGGTCCACTTGTTTGGTCCGAACCAAATGCAGACTTTTTTTGTTTGTTTAATGCAGTTTGCATTTACTCTGTGCTTTTTTTCAAGCAAACTATAATTTATAAACAAAGCCATGCGTGTGACGATCATTGCTCCCATTGGACGGAAATGGCGGGGGCGGGACAGAACTGTACTGTTATTAAAACTGCAATACCATTTAGAATTTCAAGAGCAGCTCATTCAGCGGCAGTTTCATGTTGATATGCTTCTAATTTTGGGACGGCGTCGGCAAATGCTTGCTGCAACCCCGCGTGCCCTGACCCACAATGGCTCATTGTTTTAGCGCAGTGTTAGCGTTAGCAGCACTAAAGGGCTAATTGTTACCATGTTGCTTAGCAACGGTGGCCCGTGAAGTCCAAAAAGGCGCATGTTTCCTGTAGTTGTTTCGGTTTGAGGCCGGTCTGCATTCACACCAGAGATGAACCGCACCAGAGTTCGTTTGGAAGCGAATCGAGACCGCCTCGGTGTAGCCGAGGTTCGGCACGGTGCCCTGAGGGCGTCCTGAGGCAACGCCAGCTAAAAGAAGGCATCTGAAGACGCCCCTCTCGCTAAATGTCTGTTCACGGGGCTCTCATGCTACAGAGGTTAGAGACCATGAGTCTGGAAAATACCTGACGCCAGAGTTCACTCCTCCCTACGCTGAGGAGGAGAGAAGAGGGCGACACGAAGAAAACAAACAAGCAAATGAAAATTACCCACCTCATTTTAATTTATCGTTTAATTGACAGACCTCTCTGTACGCTCTCTGATTGCCTCTTACGATTTCATATATCTTTTTATTTCTAGTTTTACTTGGATCTTGAAATAATCTGGGATTAAGAACTTTTGCCGTGCTTCTGTTAGAACTGCTTGTGGATAAAAAGAAAAAGTGAAAGAAACGTGTCAACCGTGGGAATAATAAAAATAAGTTTGACAGGAGAATTAGCATTTGTAAACACTTCCAGCGGTTCGTGTCAGCCCGCTGAGATGTCACCCTCCGTATCTCCAGAGACCGTTTCAATCAACGTCCCGGCGTGTTTAATTGGACCTGAACACGTGAAGTCCACGCCGCAGACACACAACATCTGTTTGGCCGAGCGAGACAAAACCTCACTTATTATGTTTTCAAAGCTTGTTTATATTCATATGAAGTCACTGTTGAATTATTGATTAGGGGAAAAGCATGACGTTGGCACGCTTGACTGTTTGTCACAGAGGAAAGGGTGTTTTTTTTCCCGGTAAAGCAGCAACAGATGCCAGTTGTGCTGCGCCGCCCGGCCCGTCTGCCTCTTTTCTTTCTCACTCTCTCCACGTCTCTCAGTTTGAGTGTCAGGCTGCTGAAGCCAAATGGAAAGTGACCCCTGGCAGCCGGAGCTGTCTTAAAAACACTGGGTCACTGTAGGAGAAACATGCTGGCAGACGTTTAGCATAAAAAAAGACTTTGGCGGGAATTCAAACTGCGTTTTGGACTTTTTTTTACCAAGTTGTACAAGCCTTGGCAAGGACGCACTGAGGAACACTGAACATTTATTAGAAGCACGAGAAACGGGTCTAGACGCTATTTTTACAAAATAAAAGATAAAACAAAGGGCATTGTTCAAGAAGAATGATTTTACAGAAGCCATGGGACCTCTTGTTGAGGTGGGGAAAAGTGTGTGTGTGTGTGTGTGTGTGGGCCAGGGCCGGATATGAAGAAACCAAGCAGCTCAGTGGATATTTGTTCCCATTAACTTGGAAGGTTTTGTTAAACAGACACTGATCTGAGTTCAGGTCCAGTTCTCACTCTGACTCAGATATTTTTGGACATTTTACAACCAGAAGACTTTGGTTCTTAGAGGCAAGATAGAAATCTCTCTTCTTTTCAAAGAGAACTCATTAGTTTTTGTGTTTGTGTGTGTAATTGTGTTGAAGGAGCTTGTTGTGAGACCACCGGTGGCTCCAGGCAGACCCAGATCCTGATGAATCCCTATCCCGCCACACACACACATCCTTGTACTTGCATCAAACTGAGGAGTTTGTATTGACTTCCATTCATTTTTGTAACTGTATTTATGCCTAAACCAAACATTTTCCTTAAAACTAACCATTACTGGTCTAAAGCTAACCCTAACCTGAACCAAAACTTAACTCATCATACCTCTAAACCTAACTATTAAAGCCCAGTAGAGCTGCTAATAAAGTGAGGGCATTGAAGAGGTCCTCACTTTACATCAAAGACCTCACTTTTATAGGAATTATGGCACAAATGGTCCTCACTCTGGTAGAAACAAGTACACACACACACACACACACACTTGCAGGAAGCCAGTGAGATATCTGTGTTCTTCCAAAGGTCTGATGCAGGTGAAATTTTACTAAAACGTTTTGATCTTCTTGAATCCAGTTTTTTACAAAAGAGGAAAACTGAAAAACAAATATATTAAAAATTCAGACTTTAATCTCAGAATTCTGACTTTTTCCTAATTCTGAGATAAAAGTCAGAATTATATTTTTTTTTCAGTGGCCCTAATCCTCCTTCATACATTCCAGCTGATTTTTACATAAAAAGTATTTTGAAAGTCATGAAATAACATTAAAACAACATTTTAAGCTACATTCACTCTCTTGAAAACCTAAAACTGGAATAAAAAAATAATAAAGTATCACAGCTTTATATTATCAGTACTTTCTGACCAGATAAACCTGATGTTTTTGGCTTTTTTTTCGTTTTCTATGTTCAAAAACGAAACACAGAAAGCTAAATCTTGAACATGAGCTGATTTCCTGAAGGGCATTTTATTTGAAAGACTTAAAGTTATCAACATCAAGTATTTGACTTGTTGCATGTAAAACAACATAAACTGATAATGTTGGTCTTGTTGCACATTTGGACGTTAGTTCATCAGAAAATCACACAGTGGACACCAAAGGTATTAAATTAATGAAGAAAAAGAAGTTTTTCTAGTCGCTCACCACCTGATGTGAGTTTTAAACGAGGATGCTGCACAGGTGGGCGGAGCTAAACATTTTTACACAGGGTGGCAGAGTTGGTTTTTTTTAAGGGGGCACTTACAAATAAATTCAAGATGGCCTCCACAGCTAACTTCAAATTGCTCTAATTCGGCTGTTTTAAGAAATATTGACATTGAAAGATTGATCGTAGAACATTGATAACGCGTCGATTGTGAGAACTGCTAATGCTAATGCTAATTTGACAAATTTAGACATTTTTAAACACGCAGCTGAATTTTAGGAAAGTAGTAATCGAGAAACAACCTTTTACAAAATCTAATTTAAAATATAAATTCCAAAATGGCTGCCAACGTTACTTTCAAATGGCTACAACTTTTAGAAATGCTGAGCTGAAAGTCTGTGTGGTGCTAGCCTAGAGCAGTCCCCGTAGCGTTCTGAAAGCTACCCCAGCTAGCTAAAAAGATTCTCATTAACCACCCGTCTTTAAAATGCCACAAGAAATACCCAAACCACCTGTCAATCATTTGGGGGTGGCACCTGGGGTGGGCGATCAGAGGCCAGGGCTGGCACCGTGGCCACCCCTCTGGCTCAGCCCCTGGTTGCCCAACCTGTTAGCACTTGTTGCTACAACCACACGAAACTTTAGCTCATTATTTGTAAAAATAAGTGACTTAAGGATATTTTTTGCTTCCTGCAGCTATGGTTACAGTAAAAAATTGGTAAAATCATCTACTTTCACTGAGACATGTTTTCTTTATTATTGTTATTATGTTATATATTTGTATATTATCTGAATGGAGGGTGGTTCTTTTGGGTCACCTGTTCTTCTCATGGTTCTGTTTTGAAACAAATGTTGTGAATTATCCTGCAATGTGACCTCGCCGCATTGCCAGACGACCCCATTCATCTCCATTAGGCTTCAATTATCGGGCATCGTAATCGCCGCGTGAGGAATCTCGGCACACCGACCGCAGCCGGGCCCGAACCATAACTCAGGCCCGGGTCCCGCCGGTCCATCCTGGACCCGGCCAGGGCCGAGTGAAGGAGGTTAAAGAGGCAGGCGCTGAGCGATGGAGGCAGAGGTCGCGGCTCTGGTGGGGTTCCCCTCCCAGAATTCCTAACTGGAGTGGATCTCTGCCGACGCTCTGAGAATCATGGGAAAACACCCGAGCACGATTAATCACGAGCAACGAGGTGGAACCAGACAGAGCTGACGAAGATTATGGATGTGTTTATGAGCAGGAGATGTTTGCAGTGAAAGTGCACGCCATTCCCTCTGCGTGTAAGATCTTTGATCTTTGACTTGTGATGTGGTGTTGATCAAAGATCTGCTTCAGATTCCTGCTGACAACCTGTGAAACTGAAACAAAACAGGAAAACTGATTTATAAAACTTTCACTCTATTCAGATTATCTCTACTTTTTTAGTTTTTTGGTACGTAACCCATTTTGCAGTTTTTGTGCTATTTCAACAATTTATACATGAAAACGTTCAGCTCCTTCGGGACATTCCAGCTATGACTTCTGGTATTTTAGCAATTTATACTTTTGTAGATATTTTGCCTTTTTTTTCATTTATTTTTCTGCTGTCTTCAACGTCCTTAAAACCGTTCAGAAACTTTTACTAAACTTTTCTTCTGGTTCTGCTATTTTAATGTCTTTTTATGCTAATTTCAGCTTTCTTCAGCTACGTTTTTGCTAATTTTAGCATTTTTCAGGGGTCTTTCTGCGTTTTTCAGCAATTCTGTTAATTTAAACTTTTTGTGCTTCTATCAGCTTCTTACTGCTATTTTAAGCTTTTTATGTTTTTAGCTGTTTTTAATTTAAACTATTTTTAGCTATCTCATCTAAATTTAGCTTTTTTTCTTGTTTTGTATCTTTCTGCTCTTTTCAGCTATTCTGCTGATTTAAACCTTTTTGTACTTCTGTCAGCTTTTTTCTGCCATGTGAAGCTTTTCATGCTTCTCTTAGATGTTTTTTGTAATTTAAGCTACTTTTTAGCTATTTTAACTAGTTTTAACTTTAACTAAATTTTCCTTTTTGTGAGAAGTTCAGCTTCTTCCTGCTTAATTCAGCAAACATTCTAATTTTAAGCTTTTTGGTAGCTATTTTTCTGTTAATTTCAGCTTTGTTTTTTACAACAAATTGCAACATTTTTGTGCATCTTTTTATTTCTGCAGAAATCTTTGAGCATTAAACATTCACACTTGAGTTTTTTTGTCTGAGGATGATCATCTCCATGACTTGTTTCGACTCGGTCCACGTACAATCATCTAAAAAGAATAGTTTTTTTGCACTGGTTACATGAAGAGCCAAACAGAGACGGTTGTTTGCCTCGTCCTCCGTGTTCTTTCACAATAAATGTTGTCTCTGGGTTTGCGTGTTGTTCTGGTGTTGAAGCCTCCAGCAGAATCCAGAGTGCTGAAAGCAGAGCGGTGAAATGTGACGACTAACCGAGTCTCGTGTCTCCCTGTCGACTCGCTGCTCTGCCTCAGAGACCTGATGACAAGTCGCCTGCAGCTAAACGTGTCGACGCTCACCTGTCACCTGACGACACCTCAGAAGTTTCTTTATTAAACTGTTTCACCTTTGTAAAAAACAGAACGGGTGAAACTTGCAGAAGCTGTTTGTTGTATTGCAGTTTTAACTGCACCAAGCTGTGGAGTAAATCCTGTCTGTGTGACGTTCAGGACCTGGATCTGCTGATTTCACACGAGTCAAGTGAGTCTGACAGGTTTGCTGCTCCCTCCTGAACCCAGCCATCGTGAATCTCTCCTGAAAGGTGAAATTTGGAATGTCGTGTAACACAAACCACCATCTGTCGTCTCTCCGTCACCCCCCACCCCCCGTGAAAGGATTTACAGCTGACATAGCGCCTCTGGCCCGCCTCCTGAAATGCCTCCAAGTCTTCTGTCTGTCCTCCTGTCCGAGGTGAAGACACGTGTGACGACATCGCAGACCAGCAGGACTGACGTCCATTTGGTCCTGCATGTGCTCACCGTGAAATCCAGCCCCCCCAGAAGGAGCTGCGGTGAGATTCTGACACCCCACCCAGACCGACCCTGAGGTCAAAGGTCACACTCACAGTTTTGATGGAACAGTTTGCGCTCGTTGCATGTGGAAGGACGGGTCTGTGGGCCTAAATCCAGGAGGAAACATTGTGTAAAATGTAAATATAACTTTAGAGATTATTTGATAAATATTTAATGTATTTATTCATGTATAATACAATCATCAGTTTTTCAGCTTAATAAGCATAAAACTCTAATTATCAATAACTTGTGTATAATACTCCCCCCCCACACAGGGTTAAATTTCTAGTATTATACATGTATAAATACAGTACTTTAACTGTGAAACAAAGACTGAAGGTTAATCTCAGACAATATCTGAAAAAAAAAGCCTTTTAATTGTAAAAAAAAAAAAACAAGGTTTTGGCCACTAAAAGTTGGTTATGACTCAAAGAGTGAAACAAGATTTTAGCCTAAACTTTTTTTACTGGTGATCTGAAAATATAAATCCTCACATTTGGTCTATAACTACATGTATATATTTATAGGCCTATATTTTTTATTAAAATATTAACCCCACAGTTGAAAAAAAGCCAGACTGTCAGGAACTCGCGGCTCCAGTCCCAACTTTAAACCGTGGTTTCATTTCTGAGTTTCAGCTCTTTAATGTTAAATGTGTTCCTTTGGGGAATAAAACATGAGTTTATGAGATTTACAAATCCTTGAATTCTGTTTTTATTTACATTTCAAACAGCTTTTATTTATTGTTTTATTCAGCGTGTTGGTTGTAAAGTGATGACGCAGCTGCCAGTGGACCCTGAGTTAGTGAGTCCTCCTGCGTCCTCCCTCCAGGGTTAATCAGCTGCCAACACGCTGTAAAGTCCCGTGATCAGCCTCCCGTGTCAAATGGTTCCTTTCAACTTACGCAACATGATTTGGCAACTAACTGACAACCGGCAACGTCTCTAACAGTATCAGCAGGGGGGTCAGGGGACAGGTGTGTGTGAGTGATGTGACCAGCAGGGGCTTCTGGCCGAGGGTCGGGGTCATAAATCAGGTTTGAGCCGAGGAGCTGGTGCCCGAGTCGTGAGGTCGGTATCGACCCGGATGAGGGATGTTGGGTTCGCTGACCTTTCCTCGTTCTCTCAAACAGACGCAGCAAGCTGAACGTGACGGATTTGTTGTGTTAAATAAAAACCCGATCAGTCGGAGCTGCTTGTGAAGGATCAGGGTTGAAACAGAGTTAATTTAAGTCCAGAGAAGAATGATTTGTGTTCCTCTGCTCAGATCCTCACAGCTCCTTTAAATCACCTCCTGCTCTCCTCCTTAAATAAAAGGAGCGTACCATTCTCTCTTTAAACAATCCATCTTCTCTTTCTCTCTGACCTCCTCGTCTTCATCATCGTCCCTTCTTCTGTCTGTTTTTTTTTTTTTTTTTGCTCCTCTGTCCCGTCTGTCAGCGTACCCTCCTCTCATGTAGCGTTCCGTCAGAGCCGAGGCCCCTGGCTCACTGACAGACGGAGAGCCGATGAGCCCCGGCTCCGTCACGGGGCCCAGGGGCTCTCAGTGGCCCCGGTTCCCACACCGATGAGGTGATAAATAACTTAATGAGCTGCTTTCCACGCTCACCCACCGAGACGTGAGGCACTTCTTCTTCAGGCTGCTTCTCTGTCAGGACCTCTTTAAACAGGACTTCAGTTTTCTCTACAGCTGAACCAGTTTCCCTGTTACTGAATGAAGTAGCAGGTGAATCAGGGTGTAGGTGTGGTCTGCATCATGTTTCAGGTAAATCTCACCTGGAAGCTGTTGCTTTAGCTTTGATGATGAAAACACAAATACACACACCTGTTACAGTCCTCTGGTTTCTTATGTTCTCTGACGAGTTGCCGGCAATCTAGAAATGCTCTAAAACACGTGTCAAACTCTTGGCCTGGGGGCCAAATGTAGGCCCAACACAGCATTTTTTATGGCCCCTCCAGAGCTCCAAAGATATATCAAGGTTTTAAGATAATCTGCTTTAAAGACGGCATTAAGCGTAAAACTACATCTCCCATGATGCATTGTTGATTCTTTTAACCGCAAAATGACGGCCTCCCACCACTAGGTGGAGCTGCACGGGGTTCAAAAGTAGCCAGCAGCGAAATTCACAGTGTGGGGCAGAAACTCAAGGCCTGCAGGCCGACATGTGGCCGGTCACAGAATTCTATGCGGCCCAGGAGAGCTTCAAAGATGTATTCATGTCTTAAAACAAGCTGCTTTAAACTATAAACTACATCTCCTGTAATGCACATGGATTATGCATTTTACTGCTTTTTCACTGCAGCCAAATTGGAATGGGAAGTGGGAATTTCCCGCTTATGAGTCATAAATTTAAACAGGGACCTGTGGGAATTTCCTGTTGGAAAGTGGAAGAGGGCAAAATTCAAGATGGCAGCTACTCACCACAACTGAGTAAAACTCCTACTTTTACTTTTAAAAGTATTTTTGTAGTTTTTATTTCACATTTAGTCAGTTGTATACTTTAGTGTTTATAAGACGACGTGTTAAAACACTGTTTCTATGCAGGAAACACCAGGTAGAGCTCACGTTTTTCCTGTTTTAACTCAGATCGGCTCTCGTCCCCCTCAGTTCAGAGCCTGTCTTCAAGGCCCGGCTTCACCGGTGTTCTGGTGAACCGGGTCGCCGGGGGCCCAGGAGCAGAAAGGGCCTCCTGCGTACGGAGGGAGGGGACGGGCTCAGGGGGGAGGCAGAGAGAAAGAAGCAACCTGGGTGTTCCGTCATGAAGAACCTCTCCACTGTTGTTCTTTCTAATTCCCCTCAGCTCAGAACAGCAAGGGGGCGAGAGAGGAGGAGGAGGAGGAGGAGGAGGAGGAGGAGGAGGAGGAGGAGGATGAAGGTGAAAGAATCATGTTTTCACACCGAAGCAGAGCAGCGGGTGAAGGGAGAGAGGATGGAAATGATGCAGATGTGTAAATTTTATCAACTCACTTATTATTAGAATTTAGTTGGAAGTTTTTTTTCTGCTTATTATAGGTGAGAATTTAGATAAAAGTGTTGGTTTTCTGTGGTCTGAAGGCTAAATGTATTTTAGTTTTTAAAAGATCCATGCAAGTTCACAGAATTATTTAGATTTTTGTTGCCTTCAACCTCCTGAAGTTCTGTAGAAACACGCAATTAAAAAAAAATAATAATTTCTGATGTATCTCATTTGTTCGAAAACACAAGGCTGAATTTATTTTTATTTATTTCATTTCATTAAAAAAAACTGCAAAACGTCTAATATCTGCCCCTTATATAAAAACAACTTCAAACAAACAACTTAAACTCAAACAATCTTCATGTTTGAGAAAAGAAAACCAGAAACAAATTAAAAACAAGAACAAAACAGCAGGAATCCTAATTTAAATCAGACGTAAATATTGAAAGAGTTAAAAAGTTCTGTAAAATTTCCCAAATGTTGTGAATCTTCAGATTTAAAAGTCTCTTTGAAACTTTAAGACCGAGGCTGCCTGTCTCCACCCACCGCTGAAAATAAAAATAAAATCTGAGCAATCATTTCATTTAAAAAGGGGGAAAACGAGATAAAGCGTTAATTTAGGAATGAGTTTTACACAACTCTCAATTCAGATTAGGATTAATATAAATTAGTTTTGAGAATAAATGAACTGGAGTGAAGGATCTCTGTTCTGCAGCTGCGCTTGTGCAACACCTGTGCAGCTTCTCTGCAGCTGAGATTACAGCAGAGTCCGGTCAGAATGTGGAGATTTGGAATCATTGACGGAGCAGACCGGTTATCTGTTACCTGTCTCCAGGTAATCCAGTCTCCTCCTGTGGTTTTATAATCCTGAGCCTGCAGGTTTCTGTCTCCTGTAGCTCCAGGTCTGGAACAGATTGACATGATGGGTTCAGGTCCTGCTCTCAGTGTCTGATGACGCCCCCCCGATCATCTGGTTCTGGTTGCCCGACCCGCACCCTTCAGGCCACAGGAAATGGCCGGGGGTGAGATTAACAGGTGCACCTGTGTTTGTTTCAGCTCCTCCACGTTACCTCTGGATGATGGTAATAATAAACAAGGCGAGGCCAGGAAGGGGGGGGGAGCACAAGCTGTTTCTGTGTCTGCTTTGGGTTTTGAGCTGATTTAGTGATTTTATAGAATAAAGTTAAAAAAAAATCAGCTGCAGCATTAAAGGGCATGTGACATGCATATTCTTCATATACAAAACATCAAAAAAACAGCTTTATATTTTAGAAACTTGACATAAAACATGATTTTATCCATTTTATCACATAACTGATATATTTTCTTTTGAACTTAGCTCAAAGTGAAACAGGAAGTGACATCAAAGGGGAGTCTTTAAGAAAACTCCACGGTCTTTGTTTATTAAAGCAATATTTTTTATTTAATCTCTCTCCTTTGATAGGAACTCCAAATAATCTCAAAACACATCAGAATCTTCTCTACAATCTGTGTTGTTAGTTATTGTAGCAACGCTCTGTTCACCTGCAGATGTTCCCCTTTGACATCACTTCCTGTTACTTCACATGTGAATATCTCAACTGTTCATCTCAGTGGCGTGAACTTTTTTTCACAATATGTTATCCATGTTACGTTTCCAAAAATGCATTCATATTTATTGCAAATCATTTGACGCCACAGTGAAGTGTTTTTAATTAAATTGAAAAGTAAAGAAATAAAGGAGGAGTGGAGTTCAGTGGAGTTCACTGCTTTATTGTGCCGACAAGGTAAATGTTGATCACGCAGCTTCGGCTGTGTGTTGTCCTTTAGCTATTAGACGACTGATTCAGCTGCTTATGAACAGAACCTTTTTTATTTAGTGCCATAGAGTTGAATAACATTAGAGTGAGCCACGCCCATCCTCTGTTAGTATCTGGGACACCTCCTCTGATGTGGCCGACAAATACGTCCTGCTTTGTCCCTGATTTGAGGGACGGGTCCAATGGATCCTTCTCAGCCCACCATATCCCATAATGCATTGCAGGCCGACCATAGATTTTTTTTTTACATGTTTTTTATATTATTCTTGTCAGAAATCAAACGAGCTGGTATAGAGAAATAAACGTGCACCTACAGCAGGTTCATTAGTTCTTCAAATATTGCTTTTTAGCTAATTTTGTTGTTTTGTGACACTTTTTCCTGTCTTCACGGTCGACCAAGGATCCGGCCCATTCAGACCAGGTAGGCTGGGTCCTTCGAAGGATCCAGCCCCTAAATTTGGACACGGCCGTAGAGGAGAAAAATGGCGTCCAAACAGGGCGTCGGCTCACGGTCGACAAAACTATTTGATTAACAGCAACTGGATCTGTGTCACAAATTAAATAAATTAATATAATTGGTAATTTTGCTAATTTTATTCAACAATTATGTAAAACAGCAGATATATAAAAGAAAATATATCATTTATGAGTAACAATGATGTAAACCAGACTTGAAATCACTCAATAACTTAGACTTTTTAGCTAGTTGGCCTTAAAGTCAGGCCTTATTTTTGGCTCTTTGACCAACATGTACAGTAATAAACCCAGACCTTTGCCCGGTTGGTTAGCCCCGCTGCTACACTAGATCACATGACCAAGTCTCACTTCGGCTGTTTGATACAACTCCACGTTCAGTGCTGAATTTGTTGGTTGTGTGGAAATCGTGCGGCACGACTAAAAGTATCCTGTTTGCTAGAAAACATAACACTGCAACCAGATGTTGAGCGTTATTCAATTATGACAACATAAACGGACCGTAGGCTTTTAGCTGCTCTGTCTCAGGATCCAGATGTCTCCAGACTTTCTCTGTAATGAGCAACAATGACACGGCTGTTGGCACCATAGAGTGTTCTCCAGCAGGTAGATCTGCCATCTTGTTCTCGTATTACCTGCCCCCCCCTTAAGTGAGTCTTCAGATTGGGTAATAGCGGCAGAGAGGCAGTTTAATGGCGTACAGGGTTGGCTTGGAGGGTCAGAGGTGGGAGGTCAAATGTTGCCATAATCCCAGGCTCCAGGTTCAGCCCATAAATAAGAGCTCAGCAGCTGGGAGAGAAGGAGGGAGGGGGTAATTGATTGGGAGGGAAAGAGCATATTTCACCTGAAGAGGAAACAAAAGTGACAGCCATCCAACCAGTTTGTGAGCACGCTTGGATTAGCACCTCTGCAAAAAGACAGAAAACACGACCGAGGCGTCAAATTGAAACAAAAGTCACCAGAGAGGCTATTTACTGCCTAAATCCTGGGATTTTCCTGAGCCGTTCACGCACCTGGTTCTGATTGTTTGGAGTTTATTATTAGTGCTTCACTACAGTTAGGATCTTCTTTGCTTTTGGTAACGTGAGACTAAGCTATAAAAACAAACAGATGAGGTTGAATGACTGTAATAAAAGAAAAATAAACAATAAAGAAGAGAAACTTTAGGTTTTAAACCCCGTGGAGTAGATTGTTTGATTCCAACACCAGTGCAGCCAGTTTTCTGCAACTGTGTGACTGGAGTTTACATATAATCTGTTTTCTGTTGCCTTTTGCTTCATTTATCACTCGACGTGATTCCATCTCCGCACTCAGACAACAAATGAGGTGCAGATAAGACCGCATTCCTGCACTTGTTTTCATTGATAAACATGTTTTGATTGGCGGAACAATATCACAGACAGACCGAGACCTGCAGGATATCAGGAGCGAGCGAGAAGTGACTGTTTCCTGTATAGACAGGAAGCCAGGGGCTTTTTATGAGGGCAGTGCATTGATTTCCTAGCATACCACGTCTGGGAGTGCAGAGAAAAGAGCCACTTCCTGTCGAGAAGAATGCCGTGCCAGTTATCTGGCTCTCAACAGTTCTGCTGTGTGAGTCTGAGGTAAAATGAAAAGAGAGTCGGGTCTGCAGGGCTTTAGGTACCTCAGGTTGAGTTCTGGATGTTTTATTTAAGAAATGTAATATTTTAGAGTCAGAATGTCAGACCTATTTTCATGGTTGCCATTAACTTTGACTAAACACAACACGTCATGTTGCTGAGCTGCGCTAACAAACACTAACTGAGCTCTACCTGGTATTTCCTGCATAGAAACAGTGTTTTAGCACGTCCTCCTATAAACACTGAAGTACTACGTGTACGACTGACTTAATGTGAAATAAATAAAACAAAAATACTATGAGTAGCTGCCATCTTGAATTCTGAACTCTCCCACTTTCCCACAGGGAATTCCCACTAGTTCCGGTTTAAATTTACGACTTCTAAGTGGGAAATTCCTACTTCCAATAACAACTCGGTGGTGGCAAACGTAGCCGGCTAAAATGCATCGAACACGGCAAATTTTGCACCTAGTGGCTTTAAATCAACTTATTATGACTCCGCCCACTGGGGCCAGAGGCAGACTGTTCTCTGGAGGCGTTTATGCACTGCAAGGTCGTCTCCAGACGGACTTCTGGAACCTGTTCCCCCCCACGTCGAAGCAGGGCCGGGTTGGGCTTGGGTGGTCTTGTGTGCACTATATCACCTGAATTAAATTATACATTTCCCTATAAATAAACATAGTAACTCCATTAGTGTAGTACTCAGTCTGATTAGATCAAGGGCATCAAGGGTCAAAGGTCACGGTCATTAATGATGATTGGTAATATAAAACAGGCATGTCCTGACGAAGGCATACCAATCGTAGAGTTCCACCCTGTTTTAAGACTTTAATACATCAAAGCTCTCATGGGCCACATAATGTGGTGTTTTTCCCACATTTGGCCCACGGGCCTTGAGTTGGACACGTGATCTGGAGTGAGTAAAACATGTCCACCAGTTTCTCCGGCTTTGGTAAATGGTAAACAAACAACAACAACATTGTTTTCATGTGTTGTTGCACAGAGACCTGTTACCTCAAAGAGCAGAGGTTGTTTCACATTCAGAGGGATGTGAAGAAATGGAAGTTGCATTCCACCACATCAGGACGTTCTGTACTCGGTTTCTGTTCCCTCGAGGCTTCATCCATCCTTCCTTTTCTCCTCCCTCCTCGGTCTCCTTACCTCATCCTCCTCTCTTCACTCCCTCGCCTTGTATCACTTTTGTGTTTCCTCACACCTCATGTCTTCTTTCTCGTCCCGCTCTCCCTCACCTTCTTATCTGTCTGCATCTCCCCCTCCCTCCATCTCATCTCCGTGGCTCTCCACCCATGGTTCAGGACTCGAACCCCTGTCCTCCTCCTCTTCCTCCTCCTCTACGATAGCCTCTCTGTGTTGGCCGGTGGTCTCGCTCTGCGTCCCAGAAGAGTTGATGGAATAGATGGCTGACGCATTTCTCCAAAATACCTCAGGGAGTGAGAAAAGCCAAAAAGAAAAAGAACGAAAGCCCCCCTCCCCTCACTCCAAACCCCCTCCGTTTGCATAGATCTGTATTTATGGGTGCAAATCAAGTAAAACCTAATAAAACTCTTTCTGCATCATCGGCCGGGCTTGGCTCCAATGAGGCCAAAAACACATAACTCCTGAAAATCACTCTGAACGTGCTGATTAGCTGTTTACATTCTTAAACCTCTTCACAGCCCCACTCCCATCTGAATCCCTGCAGGTCGGGGGGGTCAGAGGTGAAAGGCGAAGGTTGCGGGCTGCTCCTCACGGAGAAGAGGAGCTGGTGCCGGAGGTCCCCCTCGCCTTTGGGTCTGAGAAGAGACCAGCCCCCCCCACCAGCTCCCCTCCCACACATCTGGCCGCCCCCAGAATGCTCGTTTGGAGGGAAAACAAGAATGTTTTTATTTCCCAGGAGAAGAGAAGAAGCGCAGAGTTAAAACACAGAGAGGCATCCTGGACCCTCCGACAGCCTCCTGATGCTGAGGAGTCTCGCTTCGTCTCATCTCCTCTTGTTGCACCTGGTGTTTGTTTATTAGAGACAATCTGATCGCACTCTAAACCAACACATTACACAAAAATTTACTTTACCTTGATTTTACCTGGATTTAAATTTTTTTCCAGGATGGACTGAAAATGGCAGCATCCGTTTTTCAGTTTTGTAGCCTTAGTAGCATTAGCATTGTTAGCAGCCTTAGCAGCATTAGCAATGTTAGCAGCATTAGCAATGTTAGCAGCCTTAGCAACATTAGAAATGTTAGCAGCATTAACAATGTTAGCAGCCTTAGCAACATTAGCAATGTTAGCAGCCTTAGCAGAATTCGCAGTGTTAGCAGCCCTAGCAGTATTAGCACCATTAACAATATTAGCAGCCTTAGCAACAGTAGCATTAAAAATGTTAGCAGCCTTAGCAGCATTCGCAGTGTTAGCAGCCTTAGCAGTATTAACAATGTTAGCAGCCTTAGCAACATTAAAAATGTTAGCAGCATTTACAATGTTAACAGTCTTAGCAGCATTAGCAATGTTAGAAGCCTTAGCAACATTAGCAATGTTAGCAGCCTTAGCAACATTAGCAATGCTAGCAGCCTTAGCAACATTAGCAATGTTAGCAGCCTTAGCAGAATTTGCAGTGTTAGCAGCCCTAGCAGTATTAGCACCATTAACAATATTAGCAGCCTTAGCAACATTAGCATTAAAAATGTTAGCAGCCTTAGCAGCATTCGCAGTGTTAGCAGCCTTAGCAGTATTAACAATGTTAGCAGCCTTAGCAACATTAAAAATGTTAGCAGCATTAACAATGTTAACAGTCTTAGCAGCATTAGCAATGTTAGCAGCCTTAGCAACATTAACAATGTTAGCAGCCTTAGCAACATTAAAAATGTTAGCAGCATTAACAATGTTAGCAGCCTTAGCAACATTAGCAATGTTAGCAGCCTTAGCAACATTAGCAATGCTAGCAGCCTTAGCAACATTAGCATTAAAAATGTGAGCAGCCTTAGCAGGATTTGCAGTATTAGCAGCCTTAGCAGTATTAGCAGCATTAACAATATTAGCAGCCTTAGCAGTGTTAGTAGCATTAGCAATGTTAGCAGCCTTAGCATTGTTAGCGTTTGCTTTTGTGGCAGGATGATGACGTCGTATTAGAGCGGTACACCAACAGCAAAGGCTGCGTTCCATTCCAAAATACTTAAATGTAAACTCTAACATTTAGATGCAATATTTAACATGAATTAAAGACTCACATATGGCCTCAGAACCGCAGGTTGCAGATCCCTGGAATATTATCTGGGGCTTAATGTTTGTTTTTTATTTCCACACAGAAATTCTTTATTAAAGGATGCAGTGAATTTCTTTTGTTAGTTTTATTTTTAAGTTTTTCTATCAGAGCTTTTTCCAGGATCAAACAAATATGGCATCATTACTTTTTCATAGTTTTGTAAATGCTAATTGATGACTGTACAGTAATTAAATATGTCATATTTATTCATTTAAAGGTAATTTTGCAGGCAGAACTTGTGCTTTTTCTTCCATTTTCAGCAGTTTAGCAAACACTTCTTCTAAAACAGATTTTAAAAAATACAAAAAACATTCAGATTTAGTTTTATTTCAACTTCACAACGCTTCTGATCTTCTGTCCTCTGTGAACCTGAAGCCCGTCTGATGATCTGAACACACGTGTACAACATGACAGCTGTGCTCGATTACAGCGACATACAGTAGCCGTGTCTCCGCCCTTCGCCTGCAGCCTCCTCTCTAGCTGTTATTGGAAATGTAGCGCAGCTACGGGAGCAAGCTCTTGGCGGATTTATATGACACAGGTGCACTCTCTGGAAAGCATTGGTGGAAGCGTGCACACACACACACACACACACACTCACACGGAAGGAGGCGTGTGAGAGAACCACCAAAAGAAGACTGGATCTTATGACAGCCACTTAATGTCGACACCACTCAGGAGTCAGAACACTTTTCAAACTCGGTGTGTCTCAGAGCTTCATCCAAACCTCATCTGATTCTGATTCCTGACTTTACTGATTGAATACGACAAAAATGTCTTTAATTTTAACTTCATATATTTCCCTCCTCCGCCCCTCATGACTCGCTCGCCCCCTTTTCTCATTCTGGGAATATGCCTGGCATTTCCTCCGTTAGATATCCCGGTTTTCCATTAGGAGCTGGGCTGAAGGTATGTGCTGGGCTCACTTTCTCTGCGGTGCTCTGTGATAGGCCTAACCAAGGCAAGGATACTGGGAAAACGTTTTCCCCCACGTGGAAATGTTTCAACAAAAAATCCAGCGAGGGCCTCGATGGAGATGTGGGCGACTGATCTGCTTTACTTTTAAAATCCTGTCGTGTTTGTCATCTGATGTAACAAAACTATTTAAGAAGAATCACCTCAGTGCCCACTTTTAGGACTTATTTGGATCTTAGACTAAAATATGTAGAAGTCCTGACCTGAAGAGATTGCTGCTGTAGATCCACATGTGAACATGTGCGTCTTGTCAGCCCATCCTGTCTGATCTTCATCTAACTATATTGGAAGGGCAGAGGGCAGGGGGGGCTCCTGGTGCGCCACATGGTCTTGATTTAGCCCATTAGGGATGATCCTGTCTTTATTGAACAGGCAGAGATCCTGGAAAACCTGGCAATCTGTGGAGCAGAGGCCTGGAAAACTCCTGGAAACTGAGAGGATCAGTAAAAGATGATGTAGACTGTGAGGCATCAAATGTAAAATAAAATATAAAAAAATACATTTTCATTGTTTAGCTGACTTTCTGAGTAAAATTCTTTTGACTAAAGTTTTATTATTGAACTTATTTTTTTTAAATGTTAAAATTGAATGTTAAATAATATATGTAAATAGTAAATCCTAAATCTAAATGTAAAAGATAAATCTTAAATGTTACAGCTAAATGATGAAGTAGAATTTCAGAATGGAACACAGCCTTAGCTATTGCTAAGTGACTCTTGTGACTTCATCATCCTGCAACAAACATTAACGCTGCTGAAGATGGTATTTAAAATCTAAATTCAACATGTGATCATTGACAACAATATGGGTGGTACCAGTGGTCGGACAGTTTGATGTGCAGCTCAGACACCGGCCATAACTGCAAGTCTGATGTCTTGTAGGGAAGTGCTAGCAGCATTATCAATGTTAGCAGCATTATCAATGTTAGCAGCATTATCAATGTTAGCAGCATTATCAATGTTAGCAGCATTAGCAATTTTAGCAGCATTAGCAATGTTTGCAGCATTATCAATGTTAGCAGCATTATCAATGTTAGCAGCATTATCAATGTTAGCAGCATTAGCAATGTTAGCAGCATTATCAATGTTAGCAGCATTATCAATGTTAGCAGCATTAATGTTAGCAGCATTATCAATGTTAGCAGCATTA
>JARVJO010000227.1:2724230-2752456 GCA_031762555.1 Cynodonichthys magdalenae | reverse complement strand
ACCTGTCCAGGGTGTACCCTGCCCCTCGCACTGTGACGGCTGGATATGGGCACCAGTGACCCCCGTGACCCTTAAAAAAAAAAAAAAAAAAAGGAAGGAAGAAACGGGTACAGATAATGGATGGATGGGTAAATTATTTTGAAAATTAAAAAAATCTAATAATTTATTGGGTAAATTGTTTTAAATTTTTGGTCATCTGACATGTCACAAAAAATATTACTCTATAGAAATCAACATAGATTCTCACACTTATGATGTCAGTAACAATCAAACAAGTTGAATCATAACATCTGTCTTTATTTAAAAATCTATCTGTAACTTTATTTGTCTATCAATGATCTTTTTTGTTTATCTCATCTTTTCATTTTAGCAAACCCTGATTTCAGATTTTAGTTGTAATGATGTGAAACTGAGGATGATTTGAAAATAAAAATATGACAGGAAACTGTGTGTGTGTGTGTGTGTGTGTGTGTGTGTGTTTAATCTCCCGCCCTTCGCTCCTGCTGTGGAGGTCAGATAACGTTAATGAATCAACAAGCTCCTGAAAGACAGATAAAAAGGCTGAGGAAGGATGGAGGGATTTTATCTGTTTTTCAAATATTATGTTGTGCTCGTTTTATGTTTTATGAAAATAATAAATGTTTATTTTCCAGCTGTCCTCAGAGACCCCCGAGACCCTCACTCTGTCTGTTATCAGTGTTGTGTCAGGTCATGATGAAGGCAGACCCCTCATCACATTTTATAATCACACACTTGATGTTTTGTGTCATTATGTTTTAAAGTGACAGAATGTTCACAGGATAGTAGCTAAAAACTAAAAGTAACTGAACACTAGCTAAAAAGCAAGCAATAATAGAATGGTAGCTGAAAGCTAAAATTCAAAACTATAGTTGAAAGCAACAGAATAATAGCTAAAGGCTAGCAAATACAAAAGGGCAAACTAAAAGCTTAAATTAAAACAGAAAACATAATTGTAGCTAAAGCTAAAAGTCACATAACTGTAGCTAAAAGCAGAGGAATGGTTGCTAAAAGCTAAAAGTCACAGAACTGTAGCAGAAGCTAACAATTACAGAATTGTAGCTAAAACCTAAAACCTACAGTTTGATAGCTAAACGCTAAAAGTCACAGAATGGTAGCTAAAGCTAAAATCAACAGAGTGGTAGCTAAAAGTGACAGAATGATAGCTAAAAGCAAAAAATCACAGATTTGTAGCTAAAAGCAGCAAAATGGTAGCTAAAGGCTGTCAGCCACAGAATGGTTACTAAAGCTAAAATCAAAATAATAGTAGCTAAAAGTTACAGAATGGTAGCTAAAGTTAAATCTAATAGAGTGGAAGCTAAAAGCCACAGCAGAATGGTATCTAAAAGCTATCAGTCGCAGAATGGTAGCTAAAGTTAAAATCAACAGAATGGTAGCTAAAAGCTAATGGTAACAAAACTGTAGCTAAAAGCTGAAAGCTGCAAAGCTGTAACTAAAAGCTAAAAGTTTGAAAAGTAACTGAGCTAAAATTAACAGAACAGTAACTAAGAACAAAAAAATAACAGATCATTTGCTCAAAGTAACAAAGCTGTAGCTAAAAGCTAAAATAACTGAAAAGCTCTCGTTGTATTCCTATATTTGGAAAAGTATAAAAGTTATGAAACCCAGACGTCACAACAAACATCTCCTGAATGAGCCGAACGTTCTGAGCTACAGATGATAGCAGGAAGTTTGTGAAGAAAACAAAGAATGTTTACATGAAAATAAAGGCTGACTCACATAAATGTTAATAAATGAAGAGTTTTATTTAATACTTTAACTTGTTATTTATGGTGTTTATTACATGTTTAAAACCTGATTATTAACTGTAATATTAAATGTTTAATAGCATTAAAGTGGTCCTGAGAAAGCATCCGTAGACATTTAACAAGTCTTGTAAGAACAACCAAACATCTGAGCTGTCTGTAAATGTGCCTAATCAATCCAACATGGCCTCCTGTTTAAATGTCAGCCTGCAGAGCACCGATGACCTTTGACCTTCCATAAATAAACTAACAGCTTTCTTAGATATGTGTCAAAATGACGTTAAAGTTTACAGGCTGGCCATCTTCTCGGTGTGGGAGGTGGGAATCTGAAACTGGTGCAGCTCATTTATTTCTTTTTTTTAGCATTTCGTGCACACACCTGCTCTTGATTGTCCAATTTGTAGGCGATGTAGTGGCCGCAAGGGAGCAGCGAAAGCGTAAACAGACTGATAGCATCTCAGATGAGGTCACCGAGGCTGGAAAAGTTCTCCAAACAGAGAGTGAGAGAGAGAACGAGCGCCGCAGGGTTCAGAGGAGGAAGGCAGCCATTGTTCTGGGTGACAGAACAATCGCACATCCAGGGTTGTTTACGGGGTAAACAGAAGCGTTTTGTAGCGGAGCAGCTCCCGGTTCTAACGTCCGAGGTCGGGGATCGTGTGTCTCCGGGTCAAAGGTCAAACCCGACTCGTTAGGAAAGTCTGGACATTCACTTGATGAGGCCGACTGGACACCCGTACAGTGTTCACTTCCTGTTTGACCTTCGTCTGCTTTCTTACCTCCTCACTCCTTCCTTTCCTTTTTTTATTTTAAACACCTCCAATCCAATTATCTGTTTGGCGCGACTCCAGTTTCCCACAGTTTTATCCGTTTTTATCAGATTTCAAGGAAAAACTAAAAATATCGCAACTCCCACAAAACTGCACCGAGCTGCTCTCACTCCAATCACATCATCTCTGATATCGCTCACTTCCTGTTCTGCTCGCTCTGTTCTCTCTAATTTACTCAGATTTTAGGCTGAATAAAATAAATATATTTACTTATTGGAATTTAAACATTTAAATTATATTTTCTTGTTTGCAACACGACAGTGTTTCATTGTTTTTAATGCATCGCATTAGAAACTGTTGATGGAAACTCCGGGTTCACATTTCTTCAGAATCAGAATCAGTTTGTCTTTGTACAGAATATGTTTCAGTACAACCCATAACCCATCCAAGAGAGAAGAAACTAAACATACGTTGGGCACATTTTGAAGCATCGCATTACAAAAGCTGGATGGAAACAGCAAAATTCACAAAAACTTCCTCGATTTCGCAAAAAAGTTTTTACGTTGGCTTGAGGTGGTTTTTGGATTTTCTGAAAAAGAGTTAAAGCACAAAAGTAGAGATGGAAACACATTTGCAGAATAAGTTCTGACAGCGAACATTGACCTCGATCAGCTGTTCCTGCTGTCCAATAATTGTAGCAGCTGGACCCTCCTCCTGCTGTCGGGGTCTTCCTGGATATTCCCATAGCTGATCTGACAGAATAATTACAACTTTCCTGATGGAAGCAACACGTTCCTGATAACTTCTCTCCATCGTCCTGAGATGTGTCCCTGTGAGTTTACTTCCTGTTTACTACTTCCTGTTTACTACAGCCATGAGTAACAACTACATCTGACAAAATTACACTTTGTATATATAGCCTGGTTGATTTGCTCCACAACAGTTGATGGAATCATGTTTGAGCTTTTTCTCTTTTTTTACCGTTTTTTGATGTTTTTAAAAAATTGCTCAAAAGTCTCATTAAAATCGGATGGAAACACGGCTACTGTTGATTTGTTGACCTTAAAAGTCTCACTGGTGAGTTCCAATCATCTGAGTTTGTTGGTTGTTCTCACCTCACTGAGCTTCTCTAAGATCGAATCCATTTGAAAAGTTCGCTCAAAATTCTCATTAAAATTGGACAGAAACATGGCTACTGACTCTAACTCCCTCAGTTTTACACATCCAGTTAAAACCTGGCGTGGTAGTAGCTGAGCCTCATCTCACCCTCATGACGTCACATAACTTCAAATACAAGATTTTCCCAAACAAAAAAGGATGTTGGTTTAAAACTCGGACATGACAGGCAGTGAAATGTTTGCATTCTTTCAAGAAAAGCTCTGATTTTATTATGTTTACAAAATAATCAACTAAAACTCAAAAAGGGAAAAGTGGGTTTGCTGCAACCCAACATTCCCGTTTTTATTTGACTTTTCTCCAACCACTTCCCAAACTTCATCTCTCGGCAGATTTGTCTTTTCTGAGAGGAAAGGCTGGAACTTTTCTGCACGTTTCTCTCACTTTGTGGTGTTTGGTGAAAGATGTGGAAGTGAATCTAAACAGTCAGTTTGTGTGTGAAGTCTGAAGGCAGCTCACATCTTCCTCCTCCTCCTCATGATGTTTGTTTTTCTTCCTGCCTTTTAAAACTTGGTTAAATAAATAAAGTGCTTTTCTGGCCTGGCATCAGTGGTTTCTCTGCTACTGATACCCCGGCTCCGTCAGACCAGGACGTGTTTCTGTCCAGTTAAATAAAGAGCAGATATTTTAGACACCTTCTGTTCTGACTCCTTTTTTTCTACTCACAACTCGGCCCGACCAGATTAGCCTTCGTCTGCTTTTTTTAGACCTTGCTCAACTCTTGTGTGTTGGTGTGTGTTGGTGTGTGTATGTTGCTGTTTCCCCTTTCCCCCCCAAAAATGGTCAAACACCCACAGCAAATGAGAGGGCTCCTTTGAGAAAAGTGTTTCTCGTGTTCTCACGGTGTAAAAATGACGCTATCGCCAAGCTCCAAGAATCAGCAGCTTTGTCCTCGGTACGTGGCGCTCGGCCCGCTCTGTGTGTGTGAGTGTGTGTGAGTGTGTGTGTTGGACTGTGTGTGTGTGTTTCTGCATGCATGCGTAATTTAGTTTGCAGTGTGTATTTTATGCTTAGGTAGTGAATGACAGTCTTTATGAGACCCCTCTCTCTGGTTAAAACATGGAAAGATTGTTTAACTGTTCATACAGCCAGAGGTCACAGTCAAGTTCACGTGTGTGTGTGTGTGTGTGTGTGTGTGTGTGAGTGAGTGAGTCCATGGACTTCCCCATGCATGTGGCTATGTTTAGATATACAAACCCTCTGATAATATCACTGAGTGCAGCCTTGATTGATGGAGATGCTATCAGTTTTACGAGGGTGAGGAAATTTTATTTTTGTCAGACATGTAAAATGTTATTTTTGCATCATCTTTTGGATCCATACAAACACGTCAGAGTTAACTTCAAGTTAAAAAACAAGTTATGATCGTCTTGTTTTATGTGGATCATCTACCCTTTATTGACCAAAAAATGCTTTTATCTGTTAGATTTACGAGTCAAGAGTTCAGATTCTGCAGATGTTTGTTTCTCTGTTTATATTTTCTAACAGTTGAATTTCTCTCAGGAGAGATTCGATATTCTCAACCACCTAAATAAATCTATAAGGTTCACTTTTGTCGTTAAAGTTGGAGGAACACGCTTCGATTATTTCTGTCTTTAAGGAAAATGTTTATTTTTAGGAGTTAGTGTCCAGTGGTGGCTAACCAAAGGTTAGCTTCACCAACCACTAATCCACCAAACAAGAATCTTAGCTTCGCTAACGCTAAACCAATAAACAGATAAAGACTTAGCGGAAGCTAATGCTAACCGCTAAGCTAACTGTCTTTATCTCCATCCAGTTGAAGACTGGTGGGACTGATGCAAACTTGTTTAATTCTGGTGGTTTAATTTGAAGGTAGAATCATTTATGGCAAACCGGCCAATCTAAACCAGAGTACTTCCAGTTTAACCCTTTCAGAATAAAAGCATTTCGAGATCAAGTTTGTATTTTTATAAATGAAGTTTGAAGTTAGCCAAACAACAAATACTTTCTCTACCATATTGTATATATTACTATTTTTGTATTCATTATTTCATTATTGTTAAATGCTATTTTATATATTTTTTGACGCTCTTAGCTTAAAGTTTAGCTGCTAAAGACGCTACAAGCTATGCACATGCTACCTGACAGCACTGCTTTTAAGACGGAAAAGTTTTTGTTTAATTTGTGATAAACGGCATAAAATAAAAGGTTTACATTTCTGAATGTTTTAGTGTACTTAAAATTAGTAGAAGCTAATCGGTCCGCTAACATTTTCCAAAGTTAGCAAAAACAAGCTAATCCGCTAAGTAAGAAGCTAGTTCCGCTATTAGTGGATTATCGGAACTGTGCCCAAATCTGATTCACTGTTGTAGACTAAATCAAAACTGTTGGGGGAGGCTGCTAAGGTTGGTACAAAGAACAAAATAATGTGCGTGGCCTAGAGTACAGATTTGATGGCAGTAAATGTAAAAAGCATTTAGCTTGATAGACCATTTCGTAGCTAGAAATGATCACAAATGAGCGAAACAGGTTGACCAGAGTAGGTTTATCGGGAAAAAGCTGAGGTTGCTATGGAAACGCCACTGTAATTGCACAAATTCAAGATATCCATTTATGCCGTTTTATTGACCCGATCTATTTGCTCTAAACTGATTTGTGTTAAACTTTCCTTTAGGATCATAGATGTGATTTTTCATAAATATCCAAACGTGCTTTTTGAGCTTATTGAGTTTGCATAATTCCAATAGTGTTTTCATAAAAACCTCAGATTTTATCCAGTTGACCTGTGACCTGGAAAAGCTAGGCTTCGCTGTGCGCATTTCTAACTACGTAATGGTCTGTTCAAACGTCAACATTTCTGACAGTGCTTTTGTGTTGGTATTAAATATTTTAAAAGTCCATATTTACATAGATTTTAATCCTCAAGCATTCGTTGTTTTAGTGATTTTTGGGGTCACTTTGCAGTTTCACTAATTTCTCCAAATATGGTGACTTCCTGTTCCAGAAAGAACAGCCAAATTCTGAACTTAACCGCAGAAAAACTTCACGGACGTCCAGAACTAACTGCAGTCGCAGAGCTCCAGGTCCCAGGTTCAGGTAGGCCAGCCTCTTTAACACAGAGACCTCAGCTGGCAGCCTCCACACGCTGACAAGAAGCTGGAAACTTAAAGATTCAAAACATTTTCCCAGAAACGGCTCCAACAAGTCAGAGAGAAGTGAAAGGTTGTAGTCACAACACGTGTGAACCCTGGATGGATCCAGACTGTTCTGGGTCGGCTCACACAACTTGGATGAATAAATTCACTTCTTATTTTTTTTACTCGTTTCTTGTTTTCACTGTTTGAACTGAAGCATAAAACATAATTTATTATTTGATCAAGTGAAAGGTTTTAGTGCTTTTCTTTTTAAAAACAGCACATTTGGATTCAGTGAAATTCCAGTTTGTGTAGATTTAAAATAAGCAACACATTAGTTCAGTGAGTAAGAGATTTTCCGCAGAGATCTGTCGGACGTTTTGACCTCATCGCCCCGCTGACGCCTGCCGCCGATCTGCAGTCAGAGCGAAGCAGGCGGCGCCAAAGCGTGGTCAGCCCTGCGTCACTCCTGAATCGTGGTGAAGCGGTGTGTGTGTCAGACTGTAAATATAGCCTCCGCTGTCTTTGACCCCACTTCCAGACAGTCCACGACGAGGAAAAAATGCAGCAATTTCTGACTTTTTTGGTCAAAATGCAAGCGGAGAGAGGAGAAAAAGAAGGGGGTGGGGGGACAGAGAATGTGAGTTGGAAGTTTTGAGGGGAGGGGGTTCATGTTCTGCTAAAACTCACAGCTCCATAGCAGCCATCTGGCTGATGTGGAGCCTGGGAAAGTTAGCCTTGTGTGTTAGCATGTTGCTAACTGACTGAACGATCCAGGATCCTGACATGAAGCCTCGTTTGGTTTGGTTCCTCTGGACCTGGTCAGAGTTTTACTCACTAATTAAAAAGATAATTTTTTTGGGGGGGTTGGGACGCAAATAAAAATTTTGGGAAACAAAACAAAAGGAAAGGAAATAAGTTGAACTCAGTCACACAAGGACACAAATAATCCAAACTTGATCCAAACCAAAGGCCAATTTCTGTCAATATTTATTGAAAAATTGTTAAATAGCAAACTATTCTTATAAAAATCCAAATTACCTTTTCCAAATTAGGTTTTATGTAGCATTTATTAACTAATTAATAACTAATAAAATTTAGAAAGAAACATAAGCATTCATTTCCTATGCCTTACTTTAATTTATTATTTCTTAGAGATACATTTCATCACAATCCAGTAAATCTGTTAAGCAAGAAAACACTAAAAATCCAGTTATTTGACATTAAAATAATACGAAAATTCAGAAGAATAAAATTAAAGTCGTTAAGCGTTACTCTTTTCACACCAAAATCAAAAATTACTGAAGAAATTAAATTAAATTTTCTTGGGTTAAAGGTTGACCAGCTGTCATGAGACAAAAAAGAGAAACCATAAAACTATTTCACGTTTAAAGTATTACCTCCGGGGCCGGATAAAATGTGAACGGGGGCCAGATTTGGCCCGTGGGCCTTGAGTTTGATATAAGAACTAAATATTTTTGAAAGAAAAAATGATTTAATTAAACTTTTTCAGTCATTTGACTGCTTCAACTTTACTTTTATTTAGAGTTATTGTCTTTTTATTAATCAGACACCAAAATAAACTTATTTAATAAACAAGCTTTCTGAGATTTTCCATCCTTCGAGCTGAGAAATATTCTGTCAAAATATTAGTGTTTGTCTTGAGCGTTCAGTTTTGTGAGATAAACTGCTTAAAGGAACAAAAAGATCTGAGTTTGGATTGTTGGACTTGTCAGAGTCGTGCAGGGAAAGTGTGAACAGGTCGGTGTGACGGGTGTTCGGTGCACGAGGAACAAAAGGATCCTTTGAGTGCCGAGTTTCAGCGGCAGCTGTCAGACGTGTTCGTTCTTCTCTAAATACGATATTTGGGATTATCCTGCGCTCTGATGGAATGCTGTTTAACACACACACACTATGTCACATCTTCTCTGACACATATCCTCATTTAGAAAACACGTAAATCTGGCTCTGTTCTCATTTTCTCATGTTACAAGATTTTCTACCCAAATCTGCAAACAGAGATTCTGTAAACCAGATTTTATATTTTAAAATTAACACAACTGTAGAGCTGGAGTTGAAGGTGAGATTACTGCAAATATTCCGGTTGTCAAAACAATAAAACTCAATAATGGCACTCATTGCATGAAAACCAAAAAAAATAAGAAGAAACATGAGCTGATGCCCACTTCCATGTGATTTTGTTTACCTGAAGAAACAGCCGAAGTGAACAAAAATATTACATTCAGGGTGGAGATTCTGCAGGTAGGGGGTCTCTGCTGTACATGTTCTGTGGGCGGAGTGGGCCCTAATGGTGATTGGTGGAGTTGGTGTGTGGGCAGTTTGTCCTAATTATCATTGGTCGGATTGACTTGTCTTGTGAGGCAACTTAAAAGAGAAAGTAATGAAAATAGTAAAATCTTGTGGAACTTAAAATATCTGAATTAATTCATTATTTCTACAATTTCCTCTCTTGCATCATTTTCTCCTTTCATTCGAGGCTGTTCTATTGTATTTTTTGCTAGCTTACTTTGTTTAGCTGCAAGACGCTGTTGATGTGTCTTATTGACACCCTCTTCAGTTTTTAGAAGCCTCATTTCAGTGTAAAAGCATCCTAAATCAATAATTAATTTCATATTAACCCTCCGACAGGAGGGAGGCAGAAACCAAGGTTTACACATTTCAAAGTAAAGCGCGAGCGATTTTTTTTTTTTTTAGCGTGCATTTGTTTATTAACAGCTTGAAGCTTTTATTTTGAAGGTGAATTTTAGCTCCTAGCTTGTTTTATCAGAAAGTTATAAACCGTAAATGTATCGATTTTATATCAGATGTGTTTTCCGTTGATATTGAACACATGTCTATCGTGATATTTATTGTTATGGGATTATCGCCCGGCCCTTTTCTGGTGGAGAACCACGACCTCAGACTTGGAGGAACTGACTCTCATCTCAGCCGCTTCACTCGCCAACAGAACCACATCATCTGCATAAACAGAGACGCCCTCCTCTGCATGACTGGGCCTTGAGATCCTGTCCATAAACACAAACAGAATCGTGTTCCAGCTATCGTAGGATCAAACTTCTCACCCTCCTGAGTGTTAAAGTGAGGCTCAGATCAAGCATTGAACCTCAGATTCAAGAGGAGCAGTGAGACTCCGTCCTGGTCGTGGACCAGTGGACCAGATCCAAGACTGTCCCTCGTCTCCGGTCCTGTTTGTAGTGTTTAGTTTGCAAAGAGCACTTTTAAGATAAATCACAAATGGAACAGAAATTCAAAATGTGGTATGAACCTTTAACCGATATATATTTTTAGAGACGTACGTCGGAACAAAGCAGAAAACCAGAGTCAACTTTCAGATTTGTTTTGGAAATCTCACCCGTTAAACTTTGTCATTCTCTAAACTGCTGCGATGCAAAAGAATATTTCTGTAATAAAAACAAGGTGTATTTGAATATAGTCACACATAAACATGGAGGTTATCAGGGATCGGTCTGGTTAGAAACCCCGGGTTGTAATTTCAATCCCATTTGCCTAATCCCAGAGGGAGATGGCTGCAGATGATTGCTGGCAGATCCGGGAAGTAGGGACCCTTGATGGATGTGTGCCCTAAAAGAGCAGCTGATAACACCGACTCATGACGTCCACGTCGACCGAGAAATTTCAAATCCTTATTTTTCCTGGTAAAACACGTGATCCAGCTGTAAGTGCAGCTCATTAATCTCATTATCAGCGGCGAGGCTGGCAGACTGCAGCCCCGTCTGCTCCTTGAATGGTAGCAGACACGACTTTATTTCTCTGGCAGAGGAGCGAGGGCAAACCATCAGCGATGTTTGATTTGAAGCGGTTTGACTCAGATAATCCACCAGAGTTTACTGCAAAGCTCTTTTTTCTGTTTGTGCAGAGCTTTAAATAAATCCCAGCTCAGGTAGTAACTGTTTTTTTGTTCTGTTTGGATGTGAGGCCGAGGCAGAAGCTGTTGCCCACATGTGGATACCTGTGTGTGAAAGCTCGGGGTTAATGGCATTAGCAGGCCCTGATTGGGGCTGATGGCTTTCTGCAGCCATAATGGCAGCTCTATTAAGTGTTTACCGTGAGCAATTCCACATGTCAGCCGGAGTCAAGCAGCAGGAGAGACGACGGGAGGAGGATAGGAGGACTGAGGGGTCAGCTGGCTGCAGAGGAGGGAGGTCCTGATAAGTCTTTTTTTTTTTTTTTGACAGCCACTAAATCAAGAATGAGGAGCTGTTTGCGTTCAGAGGACTCTCAGATTTAACTCACTTGGACAGGGAGGCTCTGATTTTCTCTCGTACTTGGAGGAGACACGTGTAGCCTTTCGTTCTGCTGTCTGACAGGTGCACATGGTCAGGGTTAAACCTGATTACATTTAGGAGAAGAAGAAAAGACGTTTGTTTGTTTGTTTTCACTGAGGGCCTCATGAGCATCATGGTTGTAATTCACTTTGACTAAACACAACACAAGTTCCCGAGCTCCACTAACAAACACTAACTGAGCTCTACCTGGTATTTCCTGCATAGAAACAGCGTTTTAACATGTCCTCTTATAAACACTAAAGAACTACGTGTACGACTGAGTAAATATAACAGAAATATGATTAAAAGTAAAAGTAAGAGAGTTTTACTCACTGAGTTGTGGTGAGTAGCTGCCGTCTTGAATTTTGAACTTTTCCACTTTCCAACAGGGAATTCCCACGAGTCACAGTTTAAATTTACAACTTGTAAGTAAAACATTCCCACTTCCCGGTTCAACTGTGGCGCAGCAAAAGTTGCCGGTGAAAATGTAGGAAACAAGGCGGATTTCCCATTGGAAGGGCATTCCAGTTTAAATTTATGACTTGTAAGTGGGAAATTCCCACTTCCCAGTACAATTGGACCACAGCGAAAGTGCAGCAAAATGCATAATCAACATGCATTATGAGAGATGTAGTTTATTGTTTAAAGCAGCTTGTTTTAGCACAATAATACATCTTTGAAGCCCTCGCTGGCCACATAAAATGCTGTGGCCGGCCACATTTTGGCCCACAGACCTTCAGTTTGTGCTCTAAGACAGCGGTTCCCAAATTTTTCAGCTTTTGTCCCACAAATTAACAGCAGCAGAGACCCACGCCCCCAACTTTTTTTGGTTGATAAACATTGGTATCAGGTTAAAATAGCCATATTCATTATGCTACTTTTATCCATTTTTACGTATAATAACCTCACTCTTTTGTAAAATTTAAGATAAAAATTATTGTTAATTGTCATTTTTAAATGTAATTAATTCTGAAATTCATTTTAAGACCTCACCTTGATGTTTCAGGACCAACTGTGGGATCCGAACCCCAACTTTGGGAACTTTAAAGATTTAGCTTCTATAAAGTTTCAGTCTTTTGAAAATTTAATTCATTTAAGTTAGATATTTTCCTTTCACTTCCATGTTTAATAACATAAATGAGTTTGAACTGGTTTCTTGTTAACAGATCTGGTTCTGGTTTTTAAAACATGGCAACAAGAACCCAGACTCTCTGAGCTCAGCCCCGCGTCTGAACCCTGCTTTCTGGGTTTTCCCCCGTGTGTGTCAGAAAATAACTCAGGTAAAGAGGTTTCCAGTGGTCGCCGGGGTCGGGCCGTGTCTCTGAGCTGCACTGGAGTGTGGCGAGCATGATGGGGGTCATCCTGTGGCCATGAGAACAGGAAGGTGTGGGTTCACCACGAGGGGGCCGAACCTCTGAGCTGTTTATCAGACGCCTAATGAAGCGACGCCATCCTGGGAGACCCCGGGAACCTAACGGGACGAAGGGGTGGGGGAAAGGTAACAGAGAAGCAGGGTGTGGTGAAGAGCAGGAGCTCTATTATCGCCCAGCAGGCTGATGAATAAACTGTCCTCCCCCCAGTATTTCGCCTCGCTTTAATCCCCGATGCAATAAAACCACACACGGCTTCATTTATTACACTTCCTGGTTCAAATCTGTCACTCAGCTCCTGCCGTAAACATTTTCTCTGGCTGCAGGAGAAGCAGAGCGGCGTTTCCCAGCTCCCATCATCAGCTTACTGCACATTCATCAGTGTGAGCTTACTTCATTACAAGTTCAAATAATCAAAAAGTCACAAGATCAAAACAGTTGTGCAGCGGAGGAGCCGGTGTTTGGTGTTTTAGCATTTTAGCATTTCCACTGATAATTAATTCTGTTCTCAAAGAACCCAAAGAAACAGAAACAGTTTGAAAACAGAAATATTAAACTCTTAGCTTGGATCAACATCTGGTTTTTCACTTTTTATATTTAATTTATCTTCTGCTCTTAGATTGCTAGCTCATCAGTTATCACAATTATTGTTTAACCCTGAAAAAAATAAACATTTTATAGATTCCCTTTATTGCCCAAATATTGTGTTTGGATCCAAACTGTGCATCTGCTTCATGGGTTGATCAAAGTTGGTAATATTTATCAATCAGGCTTATTCAACTGGAGGCTCGGGGGCCACATCCGGCTGGCCCACCAATGAGTTCATTTACTCCGACACCTTGAGCGTCTCAAAACACTGCAGCAGCTGGATGGGCTCTGATTGGCTCAGTCCCCTGTCACTCAAAGATTTAGGCGCCATCATTGGATCATGAGGATCTGTTTTGTTCATCAGGGGCCTGAGGGTGAGAGGTCAGAGGTCAAGCTCAGGGGAGTCATCGGCACAGAGCAGCCGGATGACCCTGAACTGTTCAGAGATAGGAAGACTTCAGCTCCCTGAGGAAGTTCATTCATCACAGCTCCAGTGTGTGTTAGCATGTTAGCAAGTGTGTTGACACGTGCATTAGCACGTATGCTAGCATTGTGTTACCATGTGTGTTAGCATGTTAGCATTGTGTTATTGTGTGTTAACATATGTGTTGCATGTCAGCATGTGTGTTGGCATGTTAGCTTGAATGTTAGCATGTGTGTTGGCATGTTAACTAGCATGTGTGTTTACATATGTGTTGGTATGTTAACTTGTATGTTAGCATGTGAGTTTACATATGGGTTGGCATGTTAGCATGTGTGTTGGCATGTGTTGCCATGTGTGTTAGAATGTCATCATGTGTTTTAGCATGTGTGGTAGCTTGTTGGCATGTGTGTTAGTGTACCGTACGATGAACCAGTAACACAATTAGTGCATACTGTGTGTTTGGTGGATTATTTCTAGATGTTGCAGCCGTGTCACAAACAAACAGACATGAAGTTCCACAAGCATCAGGAGCCAAACTCTCCATCAGTCTGCTGATAGTTTGCTTCTCGCAAATTCAAAATAATTTATATTAAAGGAAAGCTAAGTTCAAAAGTTGGTAAAAACAGTGATGTAGCTCGTTCTGTTATTAGAAACAGCAGCTCGTTTCGGCTTATTTCAGCTATTTAAGGCTGTTTGACCCTCTCAGTTTGCCGGCATGGGCTTTCATGGCCACATGTGCATTTTTGTGTGTGGCAGCAGCAGTTCAGCAGGCCTGTGGGACCACCGTCCTGTTTTCCCACAATGTGCGTCCCACGAGCCCCCGCTGTGACGTCAGGACAGAGGTACGAGCGAGCGCCCCGCTCGGAGGTTAAAGGTTCACTTCCTGTCTGTCAGGGTCGAGCCGGGCAGAGTCCAGAGTGGGCTGTCTGCGTGATGTCTCTGTGGTCTGACCCTGTCTCTGTCTCTGTCTCTGTCTCCGTCTCTGTCAGGCTATGTGGCTGATGCTGCAACAGGAGGAGCCAGAGGATTTCGTCATCGCTACAGGGGAGGTGCACAGCGTCAGGGAGTTTGTGGAGAAGGCTTTCAAACACGTGGGAAAGACGATTGTGTGAGTGAACGCATAAACAAAAAAAATCAAGTCCAGTGCAGAAACATACAAACTCTGCATAAGAAGTCAGGAAATTTGTGTTTGGTGGATTGTTTCTTTGTTGTAACAAAACTTGGACAAACTCTGAATTTAAAATAAAAAATCAAGATGGCCACCAGCTAACGATCCCATCACATACTGAAGCCAAATCTAAAATGGCCGCCTTAGCTATAATGATAACGCAGCCATTTTTAGACATATTAGGCTCTAATTTGATGTGATGGTAACTGAGTGCAAACACAACACATTGTAAAAGCTAATCACCAGTTTAAGCTAACTGCTAATGCTAATTATACAAAGGGCTGATATTCAGCCATTTTAAGATTTACAGAGCTGAAAACTGGTATAACAGTACCCAGGAACGAACTTTGACAAATTCTAAATACTAAATTAAAATTCAAGATGGCCGCCATAGCTAAATTGAAGCTCCAGTAAATCTGCCATTTTTAATACATATTAGGCTGAAATTTTATGTGGTGGTAGCTGAGAACAATCCTCATCACATGTCCATCAAAAAAAAAATTCAAGATGGCCGCTATAGCTAAAACCCAAAATTAACCATATCTTGGACATTTTTAGACATATTCGGATGAAATTTGGGATGGTAGTAGATGATAGTGATCTACAAATAACTTGCCTCTGATGAGTTTGTGTCTTTCTTCAGCTGGGAGGGAAAAGATGAAAAAGAGATCGGTCGTTGCAAGGAGACCGGGGTGGTCCACGTGAAGGTGGACCCAAAGTTCTTCCGTCCTACTGAAGTGGTGAGTCAGGTTTCTCTCAGTGTTCGTTTGGGGGTTTTATGAAACGATGCTTAAAAGTTTGGGACAACTTTTATATTTTTATATAAATATGACTCAAACATTAAGTTTTCATACAGATCCTGAAAGTACATTCACTTAAATAACTGAAATAAACACATAAATATTATACTTGGTTTATTTTCAGCTCCAGCTAAACACACTTTAAGGCCTGTTACACCATTACATTTTTAATGTCTAAATGACTAATAAAAGTTATATATTTGATCAGTTTGTTAGCATTACAGTAAGTACATACCTAAAAAAGGCTTTCAGGTTGTTTTTTTAATTCCATCTTCTGCATAGATGTCTTTAAAAATTTCACAAGTTGTTTAAAACGTTATAGTGTGACGGGGCTTTAGCTGTTAGCCCTGGTGTCTCTGCAGTGATTTTACCCACAGAGGCAAAACATTCCTGTCTTGATTCTAAAATATTACCCAAAAGGTTCACACAGGGTTCTTGTGGGGTCTTAAAAAGGTCTAAAATTTGAAAATGTTAATTTAAGGCCTAAAAAAGACTTTAAAATGCCCAGATCTTCATCCAAGGTCCTAAATTTAGTCAAGTCTTAATTTTTTATTTTTGATCATTCCCGAGAAGCGTTGGCCACACAGTAAAGTGCCGTAACCAGAGGTTGGTGCTGGGTTATCGGTGTTGGTACGAGGTTAAACTCCAGTTTGCAGCTGCTGCTGCCTCGCCCCGGCATACCGCAGCTTGTTCGCTGCCCAAAAACAACGAAGTTCAGTCACTGCTGTCATTTAAACACGTGAAGGTGGGTTTTCAATGAGGCTTGGCTGGATATCAGAGATTTTTGTACTTGGTGGTCCCCAGCAGTCGATATGAAGCTCGCTGTAAGCTCTGCAAGAAGACCATCCAGTTAGGGACCTTGGGTGTGAAAGCGCTCAAATCTCAACACCAGCTTTCCACAAAAAGCCTTCAGAAGTGTCAAAGACCATCCCCCAGTTTTGTTTGCCACCCCACCATCCTCGGTGTTTGGGCTCTCTGGACTCCATCGTGGCGTTACAACCACATCACCTGACGACCTTCAGTTACATTCAGATCCATCCAAACAACAAAAGCTGAGGTGCTTTGGATTCTGTCCTCAGTCACAAAACATCGGTCTTAAAAAAGTAGCAGTGATATTGAAGAAAAGAAAAGGAATCCCAGAGCTGTCAGAGCAGTCTCTGGAGGAGCTTAAGAACAGGAAGACGAGCTTGAAGAGGTGTCCGCCTGTCTTTCCACAGATACACTTGTAGAAGAAGTCGAGGGAAAGGCTGGCTCCAAGATGACTCAGCTGTTTTTGTACTAAAATTAAATCTTTAATATTTTAATATTAAATAATAATAATAATATTTAATATTGATAGCAATAAAAAGTTTCTGTGTTAAAATTTCTTTGGTATTACATCAGGTTGGTCCTAAATTTCTTTCCCAGTGGTCTTAAAAGATCTTAAATTTAACTTACTGAAACCTGCAAGAACCCTGTTCACAGTTAACTTAAAAATCCACATTATAAAACTTTTTTGTGTGTTTCTCTTTGATTTCTTGCCCTTTTTCTTAATTAAACTCACATTTATCATCTTTGTCGTGGTACGTTTGCACTAAAAAGCTTTAAAGTTAATCATACAAACATGTTTGAAGTGCAAGTGTACAAACCACATTGTTTCCTTTCCAGAGCCTTACATTAGCTGAGGCTGAGTCATTTGTATGTCAGAGAGGTTCTTGTAAGGTAACGTCCTGCATAATTCTCAACACCTGTTGTTTCTACCTGTCATAAATCCAGACATTGTCCCGGCTTTGCAGCGTTTAGACGATCAGTTTTATTGAACAGTATGTTTTGAGTTGCCTTGAATAAAGTCTTCCTCTCTGCAGCCAAACTTCTGTAAGTTTTCACTTTATTATTGGTGCATAAATGGATTCATGGCTGCAGTAAAAGACTCAGCCGTGGACAGTTCATCACGTAGCACGCCGAATATTTCCTGCTCTATATACTTGACCTTAACATGCATGTTGCTGTTTTTTTCTGCATGTATCTGATTGCCGGTCATTGTGTCTGAGACTATACACTTATCAGCCGTAAAGGGTGCAGCTGACAGCCTCGGGCTGCTTATTGTACGTTTTCAAGCTGCTGGAAGCGAGCCAGCGCGCCTCTTTAAGACTGATGCTGGATGTATCCTGTCTGGAACCGGAGCAAACTTTTCAAATGTTCCTTTAATGGTGAGGGAGGGGTTTGGGTCGCGGCGCTTTACTTTGCTGAAGTTGTGCGTGAAGAAGTTTACCGTGCAGATAAGAGGAGCCGAAATCACCAAGTGTCTCGAGAGTTAGGGGGGTATCCCTCTTATCACTGTCTCAGGGGGTGGCAGCTTCTCCTGGTGGAGGGTTTAGAGTTACCCCAGAGTGTTGTGACTGAGATTAGCCATCAAACTCTTGGTTAAAAGCCAGTACCCCCCCCCCCCCCCCCCATGAGGTCTGGCCCTTCTGAGATTAGGGCTGCGATCCAGCTGAGTGACAGCAGAGGATTAGTCAGGAGGCCCCCGCTGACGGGCTGCTGAGGGTAGAGAGCGGCGCTGCTTACACACCTGGTGCCTCTATTCTTCCAGCATGTCGGCTCATTCATTCGGGGTCTTAACCCCGAGTCATGCCGACGAGTCCTGCAGAGAGCGAAGAGTCGACACGGACCTGTCGGGTGTTTGAGGGTGGAGGTGTGGAGGTGTGGAGGTGTGGAGCGTCAGGCTGCCTGGAGCTGCGTGTAGAGGAGGGATGAAACGGAAACTTTTGTTCTACTTGAACATTTTTAGCTCCTTCAGAACACTCCAGCTATGACTTCTGGTTTTTCAAAAGTTTTTATGAAATTAAGTTTTTTTGGACACTTTTGTTCTCATTGAAAATGAATGTAGCTGTTTTCCACAATCTTTTAAATCCTTCAAAAATAGTTAAACTTTTCCTGCACTTTACACCTTGTATTCTGTTTCTCTTTTTTTTACTTTTTAGTGCTAATTTTAGCTTCCTTCAGCTTATTTTTTGCTAATTTAGGCTTTTTTCATAGTTTTCTTTAACTATATTTCCTCCCTTTTTTGTAGTTATACTAATTTAATTTGTTGTGCTTCTATCAGCTTTTGTTGTTTATTTAAGCGTTTTATGCTTTTTTCAGTTGTCAGCTAAAAGTAGCTCAAATTGCAATTTTCAGCTAAATCTACCTTTTTGTGATAACTTTAGCTACTTCTTTCAACCTCTTAAACAGGGGCTCTCTCTGCTTCTTTGTGCTAGATTCAGCTTATTCAGTTACTTTTTAGCTACTTTTCTGATTATTTTTGGCTATTTTGGTTATTTTAAGCTTATTTTCATACTTTTTTAGCTGCATTACTTCTCATGTCGGTTATTTTGCTAATTCAGTGTTTTTTGCTTCTATCAGCTTTTTTTGCCTATTGAAGCTTTTTTCAGTTGTTTTCTGTAGTTGAAGCTACTTTGAGCTATTTTCAGCTAATTTTAGCCTTTTTCAGCTAAATCTACCTTTTTTGATAACTTTAGCTACTTTCAACCTCGTAATTCAGCAAACAAGGTCTCTGAGTATTTGTGCTAGATTCAGCTTATTCAATTACTTTTTAGCTACTTTTCTGATCATTTCAAATTTTTTGGCTAATTAACAACAAAATGTAAAATTTTCATCGTTTTTTTCCACAAAAATCTTTTAAAAAAATCTTTCAAAATCTTTTAGGGGACCAGATGTCAATCATTCTATAAAAAGACATTAAATGGGCGGGGCTGTGAAAAGTTAGTCCTTTGGGAAAAAAAACTGGGGTTTTCTCCAGGTTTGTTGTAAATTTGACAAAATGTGAGAAAATATTTTGAATTTGTGTTGATTTTAAAAGTTTTTATCATAAACACCAGGGAGAGCTTATTCTCTTTATTTCCAGGAGTTAAGGTTACTGAAAGTGTTTAACCTTCGACCCGTCCAGACAGGAAGTACCTCTGGGCTCACCTCACCTGTCTTCAGGTGCGTGCGCTCTGAACCTACAGCTGTTGTGTCAAGTGGTTTGTGTGGCGTGGAGCGGCGTTACCTCCGGCTGCGAGCTGATGAACGTGTAATTTATCATTATCTCCGTCGGCGCCTGGGCTTGACATCCCCGAGGACAAGAGTAAACAACCGGCGAAGGTCAGGAGGGGGTTAAAAAGCACATGTCTCTCGTTGTGAGAATTTGTCTGCACTCTTCTGGGGGGGCATGTCGCCCCCACCGGGGCTGCAGAGGTGACAGGTGTTTTCATTAGAGCCGTTACCTGACGTGATGCAACGTGAGGGAAAATGAGAAACGACGACGATGCCAGCCTTTTTCCACAGACGAGCCAAACCAACAGATGCACGGCGTGAACTGTCGGGTTGTTTTGAGTTTTCAAACTGTCGTTTCAGACAGCTGCTGGGTTTTTGCCAACGCTCAGGTTTCGGCTCAAGGATTCTGATTGGTTTTATCATTTAAAGGTTTTCTCTTTTCTTGTTTGTTATATTAGGACAGTAAATCTAAAAATATATCCACGATGGAGGAGATGAATGATTTACGTGCAGTTTGTGCGTGTCTGCTCGGCTGCCTGCACAGGTTGTATTTGGACATGGGAGGTTGGCTACACGATATGCCCGGCATGCAGGTGACAATAAAAACCTGACGTCACCTTGGAACCGTCTTCAGAAGCACCTTCCATTGATCTGTCATTTCAAGGGCAAGAAAAGACATTCCAGTGAAGTTTATGACGTCCTGCTGTGTTTTAATATAAAAAGGAAAAAACACCTGCTGTCTCTTGTTCCTGAAGCCTTGAATTTAGACGAAAAAACAATTTTTAGATGTTTGTCTGTGCTGCAGTGTGTCTCCTTTAGTTGTGTCTTTTTTTTTGGAGTGCATGTCGACGCTTGCGCTCGTCTGTGCTAATGCAGGTTAGCTGTCATGCTTCCAAGTTCAGGTGTCGCCGCAGGGCATCAACTGCTGTGGGTTGATTGACAGCGCCGTGGTTTCTGTCCAAACTCTCATTCCGAGGAGGAAGACGATGAGGACGGCTGATGAATAGAAAGCTGTCAGTCTGTCTTTGCGTCTCCTCGTCCTGTCCAGGCGGACACACTTTGTGCCTTCGTCACACTCCTGTGTTTGTGTCGATTTGTGTAACCCGACTAGAAATTTGTGAGCCGTACAAAAAAGCCAAATTCTGTTTGTTTCGACAGCTTGGAGCGGTGCCCAAAAACATCACCTCTAGTCTCTTCACAGCAAAAAAAAATCCCCGATTCAGTTTCCGTTTTGCAAACACCTCACGGAAAAAATCTCGTCATGATTTTTGGCCTGGTTTCAGTCTCTCTTCTTCAGTCCGAGACTTTTAAAACCAGTAATCTCTTTGTGTTTACACCTCAGGCTTCCTTATTTCTGTGCTGCTGGGATTATTCAGTGGTAGAAATAGTTTTGTTCTTTTATTTGCTGCTAATTAACTGCCTGAGATCTTTTGAACACGATTTGTAAACTGATTGTGTCATCATTTTTATTAGCTTTGCAAAATATTTTAAAAGCATTCATTTGTTGACTGATGAATAAACTAATAAGTGATTAAACCATGATTTCAGGCTGGGTCCAGATTCAGGGACCAGGCCTTCCTGGTCTAGGTGGGCCTCCCGTCCTTACCTCGTGTATGTCCTGTCGCCTAGCAACCGTGATGATGCTAAACAGCAGCAAAAACTGATTGAAATTAGCAAAATATCAATATGTTAGTATTATAAATATCATAAAACAACAAAATTAGCTTAAAGGCAATATTTAAAGAACTAATTGACCTGCCGTAGGTGCATGTTTTGTCAGCTGGTTTGATTTCTGACGAGAATAAATTAAAAACATGTCTATATAAATGATTAAATCATTAACAAAACAACTGCTTGAAGCTTTTAATTTTTATACAGACAGATTTTTATTAAAACTGTTCTCCTTTCTCTCACTTCATCCACCATTACTGGCAGAAAAATAATCTATGGTCGGCCCGCAATGCGTTATGGGATATGGTGGGCCGAGAAGGACCCATCGGTCCTGTCCCTCAACTCAGGGACAAAGGAGGTCGCATTTGTCGGCCGAATCAGAGGAGTCTTTGAATTTGGACAGCCTCTGACTCTGCGCTTTGGCGTAAGCGGCCAACGAATTCGTCCTTCGGAGGACGCAGCCTCTGAATTTGGACACAGCCACAGTCATTAAATAAAAATTGTAAGGTTTCAGCTCAGGCGCCTCATGCTAACTGTCAGGCACGGTGGTGGAGGGGTGATGGTTTGCAGCCACAGTCAGACAGCCGGGTCGTGAATTAAAACAATGAATCTAAACACGGCAGCTAAATCTACAACAGTGCGGCTGAAATGTGGGTCTAACGTTCTCAACGATGACATTCGAGGCCGATCGGGTCACAGAGAGTTATAGCTGCTGAAGATGTTTTTACGAACTGCTGAATAATGAGGTGTTTTTTACACACTGCTTTGGTATTTTGTCTTAATTAGGCACTAATAATACTCCACCTGGCCCAAAGAAAGTGTCCACCTGGATCTAACTAAGGTCTATGATGTGGGGCTGATGCAGGTGGTCCGGTCCAGGTTCAACAGTCTGTGCTCAAAGACTGAGGTCAGCTGACCTGAATATACTGAAGGACCAGGTTATTCCATCAATGGATTGTTTCTTCCCTGATGGCACGGTTATATTCCAAGATGACAACACCAGGATTCATCGGGCTCTTATTGTGAAAGAGTGGTTCAGGAAGCACGTGGATCAGCTCCACAGAGTCCAGACCTGAACCCCACTGAGAATCTTTGGGATGTGCTGGCGAAGGTCAGACTCTACCATCATCAATGTAAGATCTGACATATTAATGGAAATAAATCTGGTGACATTGTAGAAGCTTATCCAAACAATGCCACAGAGACTGTGTGCCGTAACCAAAGCTAAAGATCTAACCAGGGTTTTTCACCTGGCAGAGTATATTTAGTTTACATGGTTTGCATTAAAAGCGCTCGGCCTGCATGGAGTCACTTCTTTAGAGTCTCTTATCATTAAGATATGATGTCATCTTTGGTTTATCGACAGACAGGAGAGATTCTCATCGGTGCTGGATCAGTACCTTGGCAGTAGCACCTTTTTGTTCCACTTCCAACACGGAGGTGAGGTGTTTGTTTTCATTTCAAGCGATTTGTAATTGATTAGATCATTTTACGGTTTAAAACAAAAAGGAAAACGATAAGAAATGCAACCTAACAATCCAAGATAATCCAAGCCAAAACTAAATAAACAACTGTTGCTTTATCACCCCAGCTCACACTTTACAGATGGGATAAATTTTTCTTTTATTTTTTCTATTTTGGAGGCGTGTTTTGATTGATGGAAGGGAATTATCAGCCACGGTTCCCATGTATTCAATGTAAAATAGGCTTTGTTAGAGTCACGTACCTGCATTCCCTGCAGTGCAGTCATGTGCTGTCAATACAGGAACGATTATCCTTTTGTTTTAAACTAGTTCCCAAACAAGTTTATTCTTGTGCAGGAACAAACAAGTGTGAATGGAAGGAGTGCTACATACCACCAATTCTGCATTAGGGTTGTGTTGCATGTAGGAAACATAAATAGAAAACAAAAAAAACATTTGTAAACTGCAGGTTAGGTTTTATCTGTGCATGCAAAGCGTGCAACATCAGATTGGTTTTGGGCCTCTTATATGTTCTTATAATGCAATTAAATCAGAAACTATTTTGAATGTTTTTGCAGTTTTTACTCCTCCTAACTTAATTTATACCAAAATATTTCATTTTACCAAAGCCGATTGGTTTTTTTCTTACTTTGACACCTGAAAGGAGGTAAGAATCAAACTCTCCCACATCAGTCCCTAAAAATATCTTTGTTGACATACCGCGCCTCCTCACCTGTCAACCCAGTGTCCCCCGGGTGCAAAATGCAAAACTCCCGTCTGCAAACTTCCTCGTTACCTCACATGGCTGTCATTCCAGCAGCTTAACGAATTCAGCAGCTCCACTCTCAGGTACACAGCTCTTGTACGTCATCGGTCATGTCATCACTTGAGAGGAGCTCAGACAATGGCTGCAGTGATCCGCTGAATAAAGACGCTAAGTGTTGCGGTTTAGTTTTTATGGCAGTTGGCAGCAGAGGAGACCCACCTGCTGAGGTAATCAGGGAGACAAACACATACCTGACTGATGTAGTTACTAAATAATGTTTGGCACTGTCAAAGCTTCGCTGAGCCTCAGAGACAATTGCACTCTTGTGTACTCTTGACACCGTTCGATATTAAAAATAATCCCGAAGGCATTCCTCGCAGCTTTGAAACGAAGTGTTGTGACCTGCCTCCACGGCTGCCATCAGAGAGCTCAAAGGTTTCACAGAAGCAACCTTTTATTTCACAGGTGACTTTTTTATCTTTTTTTTGTTTTTGCTTAAGAGAAAACAAAAAAAAACAGAAGGTAAAGTAAACAGTCTGTCCAGTTCTGGGGTCTCTTCACAGTGACCATCCAGCCACCTCTGGCACCTGATTGGCCACCCCCAAATACTTGATAAATGGATGGGGATCTTGGATTATGTATTTGTATTTAGATTTTTTTCTCCGATACTGTTTACTGTTTAAAAAAAATTTAAATTAGCTTTAGCATCAGTGGTTAGCTTAAATTGGAATTATCATCTGCAGTCGGCATGTGATCATTCTTAGCTACTCTACAAGAAATTTATTCTCAATAAATTTCAAAATGGCTGAATTATGGCCTTTTAAAGTTTGCTTTGGTGGTCATCTTGAATTTTTGATTAGCATTTAGAATGTTTTTGGCTACTTCTACTCTAATCTTCAACTATGTGTGTTTAAAAATGGCAGAATAAGAAGTTGTGACTAGCATTCGCTCGATATTTCTTAAAACAGCTGAAATATTGGAATTAGCTGTGGCGGCCATCATCTTTATTTTCATGTGCCCCTAAAAAACCACCCCTTACAAAAAAATTTTTTTTTGACAGACACCGTACAACCAGAAATAATTTAAAAAATTGACACCCAGTGTGATAGGACAAAGTTAGAACTAACCTATGATTCATTATAATCCAGTTTTATGTCAGCTTACACTGAAACTTGAAAGAAAAACAGTTTAACAACTGTAGAATAAAAGTTGTAGAGAAGGTAGACTCCTCGGCGTTGAGGCGTAGTTCCCTTTAAAACCACTGCGGTATCTCAGGTAGTAGCAGAAACACGGCGCTCCATGCTTCAACCCGGGTTAACAACTATTGTAGGTTTTAGGTTTCATTTTATTCCATGCAGGCGGTCCAGAGCTCATAAATCCACTCCCAGGGTCCTTGTAGCGCTGTCTCCAACACAGAATGAGCGCTGCTGTTTTTTTTTTTTTAATTTGATTAAAATAATAAAAGCTGTTGTCAAGTGACCCAGTCCCTTCTTCTATTGTCGGATATTACCTGTAAAATTAGTGCGAGACATTCACAGATGTAATAAGAGACGGTAAAGAGCTGCAGAAAACCCAAACTGTCAGAGCCCGCTGTGGAGGACAGTCTTCATTTTAAAAATGAGAAAACCAGGTACGGCCTCACTTACATGTGTGCTGCGAAACATAATGGCTCCTGGCAGGCAGTAAGTCATTCATCGCCCCTCTGCGCCAGAGATTTTAAAAGTCCGTCTGTTTTTTTACACAATATCTGCTACCTAATGAAGCCTGAATTATGGAGGGTATTTCAGTTCCCAGTATTAGGTTGGACTTCTCTTTAGGTATCCAGTTGAGAGCTCATACAAATCAGAAAAATACTAATAAAAAGGACCATGACCCGGTCACCTGTTCCATATGCTATAGAGTCCTAATTCAAGATGGCTGCCACAGCTAATCCATCCTGGCTCTGGTCAGTTCTACAGATATTGAGCTGACAGGTGTGGGCCGGGTCTGGTGTCAAGTTGGTTCTGCTGGCATGGCAAGTGGTTTGTCAACGAGATGTGAACCAGATCTGGCAATGATGGCCCCGTTTTTAGGACAGGACATAACAAATGGGTCAGTTGTGGTTTGGTTTATGTGACCCAAATCTGTCAGTGCCACAAATGGCTCAGTTGTTTATGTGGTGCTGGCCCAAACACGGGCCACATCTGGACCACCAAAGGACCATCATTCTTTGAAGTATCTGGGCAGAGAGTTAGTGTGTTGTGTGGGCCAGAACTGGGCCAGACAAGGTTGTTGAGTTATCCCAACATGCCCTCCACACATTAACAGAACATTTTTCTCTAAAACTTCGGGGCGAGGCGGGCAGTAGGCGTTTCTTCTACAACTGTTAGCTTTTTTCTGTTGATATTATTAATTTTCCAGCTTGGATACACAAGTTTAATCAATCTTGTCACCCTGGAAACCCAGAAAATTTAAAATTATGATAAAGTTCATAATAATGCTCACTGTATGGCATAAAATCAGACATTAAAATATTATCCTGGATCATATCAAACAGGTCATTTTGTTTAATTCTAAAAGTTTCCTGAAAATATTGATATGAAATTCTGAAATTCTATTCAGGCCCACAATCCAAAACACACATGGACGCCGCCATTGTTGACCTGATTTTAGTCACGTCTGTCTTCGTAGGTAAACAAACTCGTAGTATTTGGTTTGTTCAGATATTTTCATTACGTATGTTTTAATTAAAGGACACAGAAACCGTCATGATACAAAAAATGTGTCCATTTTGTTTATTGCTTTGTAATGAGTTCCTTTAACGAGCCGTCACCTGCTACGATTTGGATATTTTTACGATTATTTCATCATTAATCAAATGGGAATTTAGCTGTTTTTAAATGTGTTTTTTTTCTTTCAGATCACCTGCAAACACAATGCACGAGTCTGCACTCCGCTATAATGACTAGAACAGACGTTTTCCTTTTTTTTTCCTTTTAAGAGACTATTTTCTTACAAAGCTGTCACAAAATCCATCAGAGTGGAGCAACCTGCCAAGATTATGACCTGCTAAATATGTTTAACCGGATTGGTGGGTCGGGTTTCACCAGGGCCGCGTGCAGAGGCACTCACCTTCATTTGTCACTTATCATTCAGCTAAATATGGTTTTGGACAGTCTGGTTCTGTCTGGTCGGCAGCAGCTCTTATTATTCTGCTTTACGTCTCCGGCAGCGTAGCGGTGTCAGCCAGAGGCTGGCCACGAAAGGCCGCCGGCGGGGAGGGGGCAGTTAGGAGCCTCGGGGTCTCCGAGGTGCTCCGTCTGAGGACCGAGGCAGCGAGACCTCTAACTGAACCGCAGTCATTTGGATGGAGAAGTGCTGAGGCAGCAGTCTCAAGCCGTTTCTCTGGGTGGAGTTCCTCTACGCCACTACGGGTCTCAAAACAAGAGGAGGCGGCGGCGTTCGGCTGCGATCCATTTTATGACTTTATTATCACGCGAAACCCTGTCCCTGCTCTCAGATTCACACATCGTTGTTCCTTTTATTCCTCACTCGCTCCTCTGCTCCGCGGCGGTTATGCCAGCATCTGTGATCAATTTGTGTGATTTACGTGCCAGAAATTAGGCCGAGTTTTAAAAGAAGCATGTGTCTTTGTTGCAGCCTGTCATGGTGGGTGTTGGACTAAAAGACCGAGCTGAAGGATTCCTCAGATTCCTCCTATTAGAAGACTGTGATAAGGAGAAATACAAGTTAAAGAGAGGTCTTGCTGTTCTGACAGCACTTTGGCTCCATGATGGAGCGGGGTGAACATTTGAACACCAGACTCGGAGTAGCAAATGGCTTTTTATGAGCAGAGTGATTTATCAGCCGAACAAGCTTTATCAAGCTCCAACACCTGAATTTATGGCACTCGACTCGCAGAACGGGTCGTCTGTTCCGGACTTGGACATTTGTCAGAACCTGCAGTGCTTTCAGACAAAGTAAGCGTGAAACATTATTTTTAACAGTTTCCGAAAACCCAGAGGGGAGAGGGGGTTCGTCGGGGGTTCTTTTCTGAGGTGATTTGGAGTAAAAGAACTCGTTCTTTGGAAAGATCGATGACAGCCTCGGCCTCTGGGCTGGACCGAAAGTTACAGAGAACAATGAAGGACAAGTTGTGCTTCGGTCGTGTTCAAATGTTGTTTTCTTCTAAACATGTAAAACCTTTAAGTCTCACCCCATTACATTTACTTCTGATTATCTACCACTTAAATAAAATGTAATAATCTCAGTTAATGAGTTTTTTACCTTTTAAAAATTAAAACATTAATTGGAACCTTGCCAAATTTCAATTTATTTGAAAATTATGAAAGGTGTCCCACAAGGCTTTATTCTGGGTCCTTTACTGTTGGTCAAAAGGTTTCAGAGGCCAGTATACATTTATACACCAATGACACCATAATCTGTTGTCTGTAACGTCAGTTCTTAATTTGACTCCATCCAATGAAACTTACTTCAACTTCAACTTGTTCCTAATGATGATAAAACAAAGACCAGGCTGTTTGCAAACAAAAACAATCTCATAAACTGGATGGTTCTCATGTGACGTAACGAACGGTCCACGGGATCGAATCATCATATTTGTGGCACTGATGGAAGAGGTTAGTGTTGTTTACTCATACTAGGGTTTCCTCCAGTGTATTATAGCCATGACGGACCTCCAGTCTTTACTTGCCCAGAAATTGCCCAGATACCTCATATGAACCATTTCTTAATCCCAGTGGCGGCTGGTGGATTTTTTTCCAGGGGGGGCTACAACTCCAAAATAGACATATCTCAAAAAGTAATCAAACATGTACTAAGTTGTATCAC
>JARVJO010000227.1:2702920-2716583 GCA_031762555.1 Cynodonichthys magdalenae | reverse complement strand
TCGGTCGCCCCACTGTTCACACACTCATATGTCTCTCTCTCTGACACACACACACACACACTAACACACACACCCCTGTGAACTCTCCTGAACTCAAGAACCTCCACATTCCTGTAACCCTAAGGCAGCTCTGCTCTCTTGCATTACTTTTCCTTTCTTTGCCTCCTCTCGTGTCCCTCCCTTTCCTCTCCCTCTTTCTCACTCTTGCTCAACTTATTTCTCCTCTTCATCAGTCATCCTGAAGCCCCGCCCCCTCCCCCTCCTTGCACTGATTGGCTCTGAAGTCATTATTTTAATGCTATAAGTACAAAAAAAGCATCAAGAAAGGAAATGGTTCGGATTTTCCTTTTTATTTTACTTCCATATAATTGTGTTTTTGTTGAAGTTCATAGAATTTTTGTAATTATTGAAATAAAATGCAAATAACTGTTTTACAGCTCTTTTCCAGTTTGTTTTTTTTATTTGCAATTACAAAAGGAGAAACATAAAGAGGTGATAGAATTGAGTTTGAATAATAGAAGCAGTTCAGATCCTGGTAATGTGTCTAATCATGAGTTTACGTTTATATTTTACAGCTTTTTAAAGTTTAAAATGTTAAGATTTTACATTTTCCACTTTCATTTTGCTCAAAAATGTACAAATTAAGCCTAAATAGCTCCCAACTGTTGTGAAACTGGAACTTTTTCAAGCATTAAGTTCATCTAATGTATAAAAAACATCTGTAAACAGAATGCAAACAAATATTGTTAAAGTCTAAGTTAAGTAGAGAAACTGAAAATGTTTTCAAATGAAACAAACAGCTGAACAAATGCATCAAAAATAACTTTAAAACCTTCAAACAAAAACATTAGAGATTAGTTACAGCATTCATACATTCATGCAGTAAATTCTATAAAACGTCAAATTAATGATCAATGAAGGCACAATTAAATTAAATGAGACATGAATTACTCTTTAAGTATTTAGGATTTTATAAATCATTTTTAATGTTGCCCTCATTAAATCCCTTTAGGATTTCCTGTTTGTTGTTTTCTAGAAACATGAAACTGCTTTAAACAATTGTGTTAAAGAAACAAATTAAAATCTGAGAATAATGAAAATAAAATGTAACTGAATTCAGACAAAAGCTCACAAACATGCAGAAATACCAAAACATGTAGACTTGGAAAACAAAAACTGTTATTAATGTGTACGTGTGTATGTTTTCTAACATTTTTATTCTTTTAAGAGTTTTTTAAGAGCTTCTCTTTGGAGAGGGTAAATGTTAGATTTATAAACATCTGAAAGGATTTTAAGGATGTTAAAAACAGCTTCATTCATTTTTATTTAGAAACAAATGGCAGAAAAAGCTAAATATCTCAAAATTTAAATAACTGAAATACCAAAAGTTATAAAACTGAACATTTTGATAAAGTATTTAAATTGTTTTGCAGAATGAGATACGTGACAAAAATAGATCTTATTTGTGTGAACGCTTTAAGTGTTCACACAGGTACCTGTCTGATCCAGATCAGAGATAGAAAAGCCAAGAACTGATTCAAGCAAAATGTTTTCAACCCCCCACCCCACCCCCGCGGAGTGAGAACCCCCCCGAGTGGAATATTATGTTTAACCAATATTTGATTTTCCTCCACTCTCGCTCACCACCGCCTGCATTCCTCCTTGGGTTTGGGAGCATGCTCAGATGGGACTTCCTGTCAGAGGTTTCTGTTTTCCTCCCTTCCTTATCGCTCCATCACCAGCCGACAGGCGGAGAGAGCGGCTCTGAAGTGAAGGAGAGAAGTTCGGCTCGCTCAGGTTCGGCTCTCCCTGTTTGGACACGATGAGAGCTGCAGATTATTGGGCTGATAAGAGGAGGAATGTTGCTCTCAGAGGAAACACCACTCGGGTGGAGAGGTGGCCTACAGAGGACCCCCCCCCCTCACACTTCCGTCTGTCTCCTCAGAGTTGTAGAGAAATTAAAATCCATTCACACCTCATCTTTGTCTTTGCTTTCCTTCCATCTCCCCGTCTGTTTATTTATTTATTTTAGCAGACTCATGCTCCACATAGACATAAAACATAAAGACATAATACACAACAACTAAAAAGAAAGAAAACAAAAAGTATAAAATAGTGGCGAGATAAAACCTGTGTTATTATTTTTATTCAGTCAGACCACCACAGCACTTTAAACCAAGCAGTAATTATTTAAAAAAAACGTATAAATTTATAAATAAAACCAGTTTGACACATTATTTGTTACTATTCTGTTGCTGGATAAATAAAAATGTAAACCTTGCCTTGAATCAGGTATATACTGTATATATATATATATATATACATGTACTGTACTTAAGTATTCTGGTTAGACAGCAAAAATCAAAAAGTCTTTAAACTGATATATTTACAGTCCACTAAGCTCTGTAGTAAAACTGAAATTCTTTTTATTAAATCTTATTTTTTGCCTGTTTAAACTAGTTAAATAATGTAACTCAGTTGTTATTGTCCACCAAACCTTTTCCAATTTTACAAAAACTTTGCTAAATTGAACTTTTTCTAATCTTTCAGGTATAAAAGTTCCAGCGTTTGTGGGGGGGTCATATTTTTGTTGTCTTTTAGCTACATTTATCTCCTTTTTTTTTTTTTGAGGAACAAAGAAACATATTTGTCGAACAAAGTGATTCCTTTTTATTACTTGTTTGCATTTTTGCACCTGACACTGGAGGCTGGGCTCCAGTTTTCCCGGCGAGGTTTTTGAATCGCTCTCGGTCTGACTCCTCCCCTGAGACCCGTTTGACCCATCAGGGCCCTTAGACATCATAGACCCCAGGATTACAGGGGAACTCAACTCCTCCACCACCTGGAGGCTCCGCATCTGAACCTTGAACCAAAATCCGCTCTCATTGTCGGAGTTGCGTGACCAACGTGGCGTCATTTTGTTCTCAGTTTTGTGTCACCTGCCCCTTCTCGACACAAGGTCCGGGCCAAACTTTTCACCCTCCCTTTGCAGATGAAAGTATTGTGTGATTGGCTCAGAAGCTTGTGGGAGGGATTTGTTTGCTGAAAGGTGTGGTGCTCTATCTGTGACAGATTTGTGGTCACAGTAATGGTAAATATTTCCCAGGAGCTGGAAGGTGTGTCTGAAAACAAACATCAACCACATGACTGTACGTCAGCTGGGGTTAGGGTTCTACTGGCTGCAGATCAACCATGCTGGACCCTTTTAAGGTGGCGATTCTGCTTAGAAGAAGAAACAAATCCACAGATCGAGGTCTTGTCCTCAGTAATGAAGACGATGCTTCAGTCGGTCATGGTGAAGAAAAAGTCGAGTTGAAAGTCAAAGTTGTGGATTAATTGGTCCATCTCTGTTCCAACCCTCATGTTTGATTAAAACTAAGTCTGTTTACATGTTTTATTATGAGTGTTGTTCAGTTTTCCAGTCAATTTGAGTGCCCGTAGATGAGAGAGAAGTTTTTTTTAAAGAGTCCCAGCATTCCTCTTTTAGTGCCTGACTCTAGGCAGAGAATGAGCGATGGATGCTGAGGGTCAAAGAGACGGGAGGAGGCTGTACGTTATCATGTTCAGAACACAGCAGAGATGGAAAACGGACCAAGAGACTAATAAATATCACCGTGGGAGCTGAAAGCTGCCGACTCCGAGGAGAAAATATCACCGAGAGCTCAGCCTCGGCTTTACTTAGATCACATTTATCATTAGATCATAACTCGCTGTGTGTTTTTACAGATTCTCTCCTGCTTGTTTATGTACTTCTCACTTTTTAAGCCTCTAAATGTTGGATAGTTTTAGTCTCCTGCTGTGTATTATAAAAGATGATGAAAGGTTTGTTTGTGTGTGGTTTCGTCCCGTAATTAAGTGCGGTTTTTGGTACCACTGGTTCTTTGATTGCAGATTTAAGCATCAATCCAGATCTTACAAACAAGATTATTCTGCAAACTACTAACCTGAACAGACAGAAACACGTGTTGTTTGGTTCATGAGGCCCTTTAGACGTTACTCCCCAAAAATAAGAAGTTGAAATAATCCCACAAACAGACCAAGGAAGGAGTCATTTATATAATATGCTTCAAATATTTGGTTGTTTAAATCGATAATTGGTTTTTAGACGAGTGAAATGACCAGAAAATTAGGCAAAAATAAGACTTGGATGTTATTTTTGAGAACTTTGATTACAAATCCATAAATCACCTTTTCAGAACAGTTTTTAATGGATGATTTAGTCCTGTTTAATGCTTATACTAGTGTAGAAATGTTTCCTTTTTGCAGCTTTGAGATGTGTCAACACATTAAAAACAACTTGGCAACAAACCCACTTTAAACTAGAACTTCAGGAAGTTTCGACAGCCCGACAAAAACAAGTTAGTTCCAATTTATTCAGTTTCCTCAACTAAAACTGCTAAACATTGAGCCGTTTGGACGGCGTAGAACGCTACTGTTTTCCCTAGTTCCCACTAAAAGTCATCGTAAAGTGGATTTCTTAAAGACGAGGCTTTCTGGATCAGATTATTTTTGGGATGGACACTTTGTCGTCCTGTCTTATTGAAACTTTAGCTGCACATGTTGAATTTTAAAGTGTTTTGGCTTTTAGTTATTTGGTGCAAAAACTAAATGTGAAATAATGCAAATTAAACGACAGGCTGAACCCCGCCTCTCGACCAGTAGCCTCTGAAAATAGGTGAAGTGAGGCCGCAACAGTATATTAACAGATTTCCTCACAGTTTTCCCACAGTTGCAGCCTATTATGCGGTAGTAGGGCCACACTATTGCACACCCAATGGGGGCTGAAACCTTGTAGCAGGAGGCTATATCTGATCCAAAGCTGCTCTGATTAATGAGAGGCCTGGCAAATGAGAAGGAGACCAGACATTAGCATTAGCATTGAAGAGGCTAACCTCTAGCATGCCTAGGCTGGTCACCCACTTCATTAGATGCATTTTAAATTTTAAATAAGAAGACATTTAAGAAAATACAGTGCAGTATTTGGTACAGACTAAGAGAATAAAGTCATAATATTGCGAGAAAAAAAAGTTGTTTTAATGAGGAAAAAAGCTTTGATGGTTATGAAGATCTGATGTGTTAAAAATATTCAATATGTATTTATTTGTTAAATCAAAACCAAAGTTTAAATTCGTAAAATGCTCAACAGGCCTCATTTTAAAGCCTTGGTAAGACTGCTTTTTCATCTTGGAGTTCTCTTATTACAACTTTTTTCTATTATTTTGACCTTATTCTAGTAATTAAAAAAAAATCTTAGTCTGACTTCATCGTGTTGTCTTTGTAAAGTTCTGTTTAAAAAAAAAAAAGTGTATGCTTCTAATAAAGTGTGACCAGCCTAGGCATGCTAGTCATTAGCCTCTCCAATGCTAAAGCCAGCCCCTTCCATGCTAATGCTAGCTTTTCCAATGCTAAAGCCAGCCTATCCAATGCTAATGCTCAGTTACTGGAGCAGGCCTATCATTAATCTTTAGAACAGGTTTAGCTTTCTGCTACAAGGACGTAGCCACCTCTGGGTTCACTATAGTCATAGTTTTGTCTCATACTGCGCCATAGTAGCCTAGCTGAATACCACCTACATAACACACCTGTGAAAATAGGTCAGGTATCAGGCTTGGACAGATCATTTCTGAAAAAGTACCTAAAGTTTAAAGACAAACTTGAAATCTTAATCCTCATCTTAATAAAGGAAAGTCTGGCTGCTTGGAAAGACAATGCAACACTATGAGGGGCAGATGAAGACTTTTGCACCATATAAAAAAAGACTGGGTGTTAAAGCCTGAACACTCAGTGCTTTACTGATTACACCATAATTAAGATGACTCCCTCTTTTTATTTAGTGGTCCAAATAGTGTTAAAAAAAACTTGTTTATTAAAGGAAAAGTTGAGTTTTCCTTTGATGTTTTGTAGAATTGCTAAACACGCTTCACCCAAACTTTAACATTCTGTTGCACAAACAAACTAAACACATTTTTCAACTTAATTGCAGAGTTTGAACTTGACCTCGGTGAGAGTGAACGTTCACCTGAGCCCCTCCTCAGCCCTGCAGCTCTCAGGCTGCAGCTTTCTGCTGACTCCAGGAATTATGATCCGTTTCCCGTCCGCAGGAATAATAGAATAAAGGGGGGGTGGAACAGTTGTGAGGAGTCCAGCTCCACTGTGGTTACGTTGTGCGTGCGTCTGCAAATGCACTCAGATCCAGATGTGCTAATGCACCTTTTCATTTCCATAAACTTCACACATTAAAGGATTACACAGAAAGACTCGCTCCACCTCAGGTACCCCTCGTAAATCTTTCCTCCGGTTATCTCCACGTTAACCTCCCGGCGTGTACAACCACGCGACGGGCTGAGGAGCCTCCGGGGCCACTTAACGCTATCGGCGGTCAGATCCAGCCACTCCAGTGTGTTTGGAGTGTGTGTGGAGTGTGTCCTCAGCCGCGTAAATATTTATCACACGGCTACCCCTGGAATTTTAATGAGCTCTGATGGAGAGCGGTGAAAACAGCCGAAGCCTGAGGAGAGGCCACGCTTTGTCAGGCCGGCAGTTCTTTCTTTGATTTCAGAAGAAACTAAAGTCTGAATAAAATACAGTGAGAAAACTTAGTGCTGAAAGATTGTTGCTGAAAGTTTCTCATGTCAAGTAAAAGGTGCCAAAATGAGCAAAAATAAGCTAAAAGTAGCAGAAACAAGTTGTAATTAGCAGACAGACGTGAAAGGAGAGAAAATAATTAATTTAGCATTAAAACTAGAAAAGGTGTAAAAAAAAGTAGCTAAAACAGCTAAAATTAACTGGAAAAAATGGCTAAAATGTAGCTTAAAAAGCAGAAATGAGCACAATAAAGTAGCAGATACAGCATGTTTCCTGAATTAAGCAGTAACAAGCTGAAATTATCACAAAAAGTGAATTTAGTTTATTAATTATTTCGTTCTTAAAGTCAACAAATAAACATTGAGAAAACAAAAAAGAAACAAAGTAAATTAATTAGACTGAAAAAAAAATCTTAGAATATCTGCCCCTAATTAAAAAACAACTTCAAACCATTTAAATGTGAAAATCTCTATATCTGAGATAGAAAATCAAAAACATTTAGCTTTTTAATTTAATTTAGCTTTAGAATTTAGCCTAAATAAAACTGAAATTAGCTGACAGTAGCTTTAAAAAGTAGCGGAAAATGCAGAAGACTGCTGGAATTACCAGAAAGCAGCTGAAAGAAGCTAAACGAAGCAAAAAAGAGTTCAAATTAGCAGGAGAAAAGCTGAAATTAGCTGAATGATAACTAAAAAAGCAGAAAAAAGCTCACATTAGCATAATAAAGAAGATAAAGGAAGCTGAAATTAGCACAAAAGTTAAAACTGGCACAACCAGAACAAAAGTGCAATTAAGATTTTTAAACATTTTAAAGGCTTTTGAAGGACGTTGAAGATATCTCCACTTATTTTTAATTAGAAGAAAAATGGCAAAAAATAAAGCTAAATATCTGAAAAAGTATAAATTTCTGAAATGTTAAAGTGTCTTTCAGAAGACAGCACCTCTGAATGAGTGTTGATGCTCAGAGGTCGAGGATGGAGACGCTCCGTTAACGAGCTCAAACACGTTTTGAAATAGAAATTGTTAAGAAAGCACAAAAAATGTGTAACGAGTTACGTAACAAGAAAAGTATGAAGCAAAACAGATCTCAGTGATGAGAATGTTCTGTAACCGTTCACACAATCATTACCGACGCAGCAAATATTAAACATTTTCCACACATGAAAGTCAAAACCTTTGTGTTTGTGTGGCTTAAAAACTGAAGTTTGTGGGTAAAAAACACAACTTTTGTTCACATCTGGTTTGTTTTGGCTGTTTTTACCCCTAAAACTGCTTAAATTTAGATTTTAATTTGACATTTAGGTTTGCTAAACTGCTCACTGAAACTTATCCCCTATTTACTCCACATGCAGTTCCACTCCGCTGGGCTGCGCAGTTCGCTGCCATTCGTTTGCATCCCAATTTATACAGTGTCTGCTCCGATCTGCTCCGGTCCGATCCGCTCCGGTCCGGTCCGATCCGCTCCGCTCCGGTCCGCTCCGGTCGAAGCACAGAGAAGGTCCGAGAAGCGTGTCAGGAAGTGCAAGATTGAACTATAAATCCAGTGATAAATGTGGAAGTCTGAAAATGAATCACTGTCGTCTTTTTGAAACTTCTGATTTCAAAATAAAAGCCATGTGTACTCTGTGTATACATATTCTGCACGCTACATGTTGCCATCTGCTTCCCAAACAGAACCATACATTCTGACAGCATTTATGTATAAATATATCTACATATTTGTTAATATATCTGGGATTTTATAAAAAATTTGTCTGCCTTTTGTGAATTATTCTGAAAATATGGATGTCGTGCTCGTTGCTTTTCCTGTTGGTGCGACGTGATCTTTGTAGATTGACTCCAGAGCAGCTCCAGCAGAAATAGAATTGAATCTAATTTTGACGGATCACCAAACGCTCACCGTCGCAGTGCGGAGCCCGTGTAAATACTCTCATTGATTATAATGGTTGTGTTTTTGATGCGGAGGTCGGACTGGACCGGAGTGGACCCGAACTGCATCTAGTGTAAATTAGGGGTAATGGAGCTGCTACCAGAATTTGTCAAACAAAGCCGCCCGTCAAAATAAAAGCTTTAACGCGATCGTTTAGTGGTTTAGTCCCTTATTTCATATTTTAATGTTTGATCTTATGAAGAAAACAAAGTTAATATGATTGAGTTTCTCAACTTTTTCAAACCTGATGTGGTACTTATTTTAAGTGTGTCAGGATGTTCCTGCGTGTGTGTGTGTGTGTGTGTGAGCAGTGTACAGACCCGTCAGGGTGACAGGGCCACCCCTTAGAGGTCACCCAACACATTGTGTGGAGGCCAAGCTGCATGGGGAGTCAGGGAAGGAAACCTGAGCTGTAACTCTCACAGCTCTCGTCTCGCACACACATAAAGAAAAAGACACACTGGGCCCGACCTTTGACCTCTGACTGGGGAGGGGCTAATAATTTTGGAGTCCTGAAGATGCAGCGGCTCTCAAACGCCGACGCTTTATTGGCTCAATAAAAATCCCTGATTTGTGTCGCCGACGAGGGAAAATCAGACTCTTAGATCTTCATTTACTCTCCTGGAACCACAGACCCTCTTCAGAACAAATAAAACACAACTTTTTATTGTTTTAGCAAAAAAAAAAAATACATTATTTCATAAATTCAGGTTCTAGGTTCAGTTGCTCAAAACCTACTGGAACAAACTATTGATGCATTTAAACTACTGAGATGATTTTATTGAAGAAAGAGATTATTTTTAAGAAACTCCTGGGAACCTACATATAAGTAATACACATTTGTACAATTTGAATAGTTGTGTGTTTTATTATGACCCCCCCCCCCCCCCAACACACACACACACACACACACACATGTGAAGCAGGGGTCATATTTTTGTTTATTTTTGTTTTTTAGTGATTTTTGGTCAACCGTCACACAGAAACGGCTGCACTGATCAACATGAATATTGTCAGGACTGTAGATGTGTCCCACCTACACTGCACCCACCAACGGTTTTATGATGGACCCCATATTTGAGGAGGGGGCTCCATTTAAAAAGGGGGTGTCTGGACATACAAAAATGCTTATAACTCAAAAACTATTCAACTTAGAAGCTTCAGATATTTTTTGTTGTTTAGGTCTGATGAAGGACTATCCATCGGGCCCACCAATGAGCCCCCCTATTCCCTCGGACCCCCACCCCACCTAAAAAGGGGTATCTGGATATACAAACGTGCATTGGTGCTTTGCGTTTGGTCCGTATCTAGTTAGGATTAAATCCCTACGAAGGTGAGAGAAGACAGATGATTGTTGGGAAAAACTAGTTTTTGTTTCAATTCTTCATAATTAGTCATTTCTGAAATAGAAAAAGTAGATTTTAGTTTCATTATGATTTATAAAAAACAATTTGACACTTCAGCACACGAGTCTCTGGTTTCATTCCTCCCACTCCCTCCATCCTCACTTCCTTCCAGCTGAAACTGAGGGTGTTTTGTGCTTTAAAGGAAGTGATAAGTTGGGGCGATGCAGGCGGAGTGTTGGAAACTGACCAGTGACAGATTTGTGGGTTTGGTTCCATGAGCGTCCTCACCTGCACACACACCTGTCGGCACCGAAAAACACGCCAGACCGTCACGTTCCGCTTCTCCTCTCAGCCCCGCCCTCATCGTTTTCATCCTGGCCATAAAACAGATCCCAGATCAGGGTTTGAGTTCTTCTTCCTGCCCCCGGCGAGGTCAAAGATCCTCACATCTGGGTCTGCTGAGAACATCTGGGTCTGTGGTGGGCTCCGGGCTCTCACGGCTTTCTTGGACGTTTTTATCTGATATTTTCCTCTTTGAAGTCTTCACAGACTCATGTCCACTACTGTACAAATAACAGAGACGCTCCCGGACCTCCAAAACCACATCAGAGACCCCCGTCGTGCATCCCCCAGAGAGAGGCAGAGGAACGTGTCGCCTCCCATTTCATCCGTCTCCCGTAAAGTGGGAACGCTTTGAGTCGGAGGAAAAATAAATACGTTTGAGAGATGTTTTTCCACCTACATGCATGTGTAGTTTGTGTGTGTGTTGGTATGTTTGCGTGCCCCCGTGTGTTGGGGGTCAGCCCCCGTGCGCTCCCTGATTTATTGAAAGGCCTTGCAGTGATACCAGAATTCCTTTGCGTTAAATGCCTGCTCTGAGGGCCTTTTACTGCTTCTGTGCTTTATGGAGCATGATCGCACTTTATTTGTGTCTCACCTCCACATTTCTGAGGACTGTTTTTATGGCGCCTCGGCTTTATTAGAGTTGATAGCATCAGGGAAGCTGACAGGAAGCAGATATGTGAGATGATAGGTCACACACCCGGGAACTTAAATTAAACATCAGCCAGACTCTAAAGCCTTCATCAATTTGTTTTTGTGTTACGCACAAAACATACCCAACGTGTTTCACTAACATGTAACACGTGTTTTTAGATTAGTCTGTTTGATTTTTCCATTCAACACCATCTTCACGCAAAATAAAAAGATGATAAAACCACTTGTTTATTGTTTTTTAACAAACATTCACAACAAGCACAAGAGGCAGCATCAGTGGTGGGCACAGCTAACAAAAAAAGCTAACTAAAAATATAGCTTTGCTAACGCTAAATCACATAACATGTAAAAAAATATTTAGCGGAAGCTAACGCGTGCAGCTAATTGCTAGCTGCTAAGAGTACTATCCCTCATCTGCGTCAGACATCTTCATCTCCTTCCAGCTGAAGGGGGACAGACACAGACCTGCTGATGTTAGTTAGCGGTTAGCTAACCTAAATTTGGTACAAACCTAATTTGGCAGAAGCTAATTGGACCACTAATGGTTTTCAATGTTAGTGAAAAGGCTAATCTGCTAAACTAAGCATTAATTATACTATCAGCTGTTAGCTAATTAGCAGAAAAATGCCCATTACTTATGCTAGTTAGCTGTTAGCGAACCATTTAGCTTCTGCTAAAATAGGTTTTGACAACTTTAAGTTCGCTAACTGTTTTCAATGTTAGTGAAAGGCTAATCCGCTAAACAAAGCGTTAATTCTAATATTAGCTGTTAGCTAATAAGCAGAACAATGCCCATTACTTGTGCTAGTTAGCTGTTAGCAGACTTGAGGTTGTCAAAACCTAATTTAGCTGAAGCAAATCAGTCTGCTGACGGTTTTTAAAGTTAGTGAAAGGCTAATCCATTAAAGACATTAATTCTACTATTAGCTGTTAGCTGATTAGCAGAATCATGCTCACCTGGGAAACATGCTACCAGTTCAACATAGCCTTTTCTCCACAGAGGCTAATAACCAGCTAATTTATGACTAACATCAGATTTTTACTTAACGCAGCAGAACAGCAAAGAAGAAGCTAAACACAAACTCTGGTGCTTTAGTAAACATATTTAAATTACAATTTAATTCACTCGCAAAACAAAAACAATTTCAGCCTTGAGCTTAAAAATCAGCCTGAAGAGGAATGTTTAAATAAGAGCACATTCTGGCGTGTTTTGTCTTGTGACTAATCCTGAATTAATTTAATCTGACTGGAGATTTGTATAAAGACAAACAGTGACAGATGTTGAGTCAGCACAGCAACAACTGGACGAACTCAAAAAATAACTTTTCTCTTTTTATAAAAAACAGCATTTAAAAGTCAGGCTGTCTCAGTGGGACCTTGTTTAAAAAAAACAAATAAAACAATGTAAATAGTCCCTTTTTTTTTCAGAGCTCAGAAACTCGTTCTGTAGATTCTGTCCCAATGTGTCGATTTCCAGGTGAAAAGGAATCTTATTGTGGTTTCATCTTTAAAATGTGCCTCAGATCGATGCTCCGTGTTTTCAGACCCACGGTTCTTTAAAGCAGCGTGTCGAGGTTGGTTCCTAATCAGATCCACGTGAGGATTACATCTGTTAGTCGTTGGTGTGGAGTTATTGGCTGCACGCTCAGTTTGACGGGAGCTGGTTTGGCTGCAGGACGCTCCCGTTGGCAGGTTTGGAGGCGGTTTGTGTTTCGCTGAGGTTGTCACCTGCAGAAAGTCCAGCCTGACAAAGACCAGGTGCCGGATTAACTTCCTGGATGCTGAACCTGGAAGGCTGTCTGAATCTGATTTTAGCAGATCTTCAGCTGAACTCTGAGATTTGACGGTCAACTCTGCTTCCTGTTTTTATTCCATATAATCCTACAGGAAACACTTTACTCACATGAAAGAGTTTGGTTTTAATAAAGTTTTTTAACGACTGAAGAGCTCAAACCCTCGGAACGTTCCTTCCTTCAGTTCCTGCAGTTTTCAGGAACCAAAGAATCAAAAATACTTTTTACCCCTGAAACCAGAAAAACTCCCAGAATCCTCTTTGTTTGTGTTTGTGTAGAGCTGCAGCAGCTCTGTGAGGCAGAGCAGGATCAGAACATTTAATGCTTCAAAAACAAATGAAATAATTTAAAATGAATCCTGGGGGGGATACGCTTGTGTTTTTGTGGCAGTTAAAGACGTTCAGCAGCAGATCCAACTGAGTGGTGATGAAGGAGGGGATTACTCAGCAGCCACTGCTCCTCTTCATCAACAGGAGTCAGCTGAGGTGGTTCTTCCTCTTTTGATTATTGTCCACCAGAAAGAGACCAGAACACAAAAAACAGAAATGATGGATTTAATAAAAGAATAATTTCAGCTGGTTTCACTCAACTGAACTGAGGAAAAGTAACGCATTTACTTAAAGTAAATGTGTTACCTTTACTCAGTTCAGTTGAGTTGAACCAGTTGACATCATTTTGTTTAAATTATATCTGTTGGAGTGCAGAACTCTGGATTATCTGGGAACAAAATTGTGACGGCGTTTCCAAAACGTCTCCAATCTTTGAGTGTACCTGAACATGCAGCAACAACACGCTGAAGCAGCTACAGCGAGACGACTGCTAAGCTACTAGCTAGCATTATTAGCTTGTTGTTGCATGCTACAGTTATTATAGTGATTTAGTAGATCTATAGGATTTGTAAAGAGTTACCAGACTAGTCTGAATGTCTAACCTCACTTCACACACACACACACACACACACACACACATGTTTGTTTCTGAACCCCGTGGGGACCTTCCATTGACTTCCATTC
>JARVJO010000227.1:2691146-2702820 GCA_031762555.1 Cynodonichthys magdalenae | reverse complement strand
TGTCGCGCTGCGCGTCCTTCTTCTTGAACCTCCTGCGGCGCCGCAGGAAGCTGCCGTTCTCGAACATGTTGTAGGAATCCGGGTCCAGAGTCCAGTAGCTGCCCTTCCCGGGCTTCTTGTCGTCCCGGGGCACTTTGACAAAGCACTCGTTGAGGGACAGGTTGTGTCGGATGCTGTTCTGCCAGCCCTGCTTGTTGTCCCGGTAGAAGGGGAACCGCTCCATGATGAACTGGTAGATCCCGTTCAGGGTGATCTTCTTCTCGGGGGAGTTCTGGATCGCCATGGTGATGAGCGCGATGTAGCTGTAGGGGGGCTTCACCATGTCCTTGGGCTGGTGCTGCGGGGTGTAGGGTCCGTAGGCGCGCGCCATGCCGGCCGGGTACTGCTCGTGCGCAGCGTGCGAGTACATGCTCATAGGCGCGGGCATCCCGGTGTACCCGGCGCCGGTCCGGTAGTAGCTCTGGTCGCTGCTGATGTAGGGCACGACCCCCAGAGAGTTGGGACTGGAGACGGAGTAGCGCGCCTGCATCCTGCGCGGTGCGTAAAACGTCTCCAAACGTCTCTCCGGCGCGGCGACTGTCAGCTCGAGCGCAGGTTCTGATCCTCTCTCTCTGGGTTGTTTCCCTCGCGCTGCTGCTGCTCAGAACATTTAAGAAACTAAAAGCCTGGAGGAGCGCGAGTCAAACTTTTTCTTTCTTTTCTTTTTTTTTTTTTTTTTACGCCTCACATTTTCTTCTCCCTCTCGGCTCCAGCAGCTCCACCCCGCTCCCAACCGCGCTCCAACATCCAATGGGAGAAATGAACCTGTGGAAAAGAGCACGCGGATAAAAGTTACCAAGCCCCCCCTCTTCCTCCTCCTCCTCCCCCTCAGACATGAATACTTTTTTTTTTGTAGCGTTTAAGGGGGCGGGACTAAACTCTAACTCCTCTGAATGGATCAAATCTCAAAGTTTTATTTCAGATTTTTATTAAAAACATTAAAAATTAAAATATTTTCTGTCCATGCAGTGGCGCCATGGGGGGCGGGCTGCCCCTCTGATTGTCCACCTAATTAATATAATTGATACATTTTATAAAACATCATGTTTCTGTCAGATTAAATCTGAAATTTTTCAAACCTGATCTTGGATGAACTGCTGCTGAGAGTCGATTCTGAAAAAATAACTCAGATTTATTTATTTCTTCATCTAAACTGACAGAATGTGGTTTGGGAAAGAGTTTAATGTTTCTTCTGTTTTGTTTCATCTTATTTAAAGTTTAAAAACAAGAGAAGCGACTCGTCCTGATGTAAAATCAGTTTATTTGAACATAAATTTATGAAATTTTCTGTAAAAGTCAATTTTCCGGATCCTCCCTCTAGTTTGTGTTTAAAGAAATGTTTAAGATTCATTAAAAAGAAAAGTTTTTCTGAATTAAAAGATTTAAAGTATTTAGTCCTAGAATTAAAGGATCAGAAACTTCATCAGCTGCTGAGGAGCTCTGAATAAACAAGACATGAAAGAGAGGAGACCTTCCTCCTCCTCCTCCTCCTCCTCTTCACCTCCTGCTCCCCTGTGGAGGGGGGGGGGTCTGTAGAAACTAATTAAAGGTTAAATGAAGATCATTTGGTCGAGCTGAGTGAGAAAAGATCTACTGAGGAAGGGGATGAAAAGAAGGCTCCCCCACACTGACCGGAAGTTAACCTGTCAATCAAAACGCGCGTTTTTCATTTTTACTTTATTTTTAAACTCTTTTGTTGTTGTTGTTCTTATAACAGTTAAATTTATTTTAAAGCTTCTTTACGATTATTTCAGAAGAAGCAGGTCTGAAATGATGGAAAGATAAATTATTAAAATAATAAATAGATAAAAATATTAAATTTGGAAGAAAAAATGAATAAAAACAACGAATTTCTCTGTTTTTTGTTTTTATATCTGCTGATTTTTTTTACAAGATTTATTTGATCGTTTGTTTATTTTTTGGTAACAATGTTTATTTAATGAAACAAGATATTTCTTATTTATTGATGTTTTTATTTATTAATAACAATAAATAAAAACTTTCGTGTTTTTGTCAGATAAGAAAAAACAGTTTTAGTTGTTATTAAACTTTAAAATCTCACTTATGGAACTTAGATGTTTATAAAGAATTATTTTAAATTAAATAAAATCAAACTTGTTTTAAGATTATTTGAATAAAATGTTTCATATTTTTAATGTTAATTTGAGATTTTGTTTGAAACGTGAATAAAACTCTTTAGAGCTTCTGTTACAATAAAAATAAACTCTTCACAGTTTAGATTTAATAAAGATTCAAACTTTAGTCTTTAATTTATCTTTATATTAAATAAAATAAATATCAATTAATACAATAAAAATAAATAAATAATAAACAGCTCGTTGGGATTTCCTAATTAAAATAACTGAATTCAGATAAACTTTTTTCATTCTTTGATCTAAAAAATAAACTTTTTCTTTTTAAATTCAAAAGAAAAGTTTTATTTTGTAGATAAAAAAGTTAAAGGAGTTAATTTTCACCGGAGTGTTTGTTTATTCAGATATTTACATGTGTCTGCGGGGGGTCGGGGGGTCGGGGGGCCGGGGGGGACCAAACGGTGTCACCTGTCAGGTCCCGGCCTTCTGGTCCCCCCTGCAGAGGACCGCTGAGATCTGAGACACATTTATAAAAACAAGAAACTACCTGATCCAGGAGTGGATTAAATAAATAAAGAATAATTAGAAAATAAAAATGAATTAAAGATTATTTACAGGTGAATCTGTTCTCTGATTGGAGGACAGCTCAGACTTTTAGTCCGACACGCTCCCGCCCTCTTGTGTTCAGAACCTGATGGTGCCGCTTCTTCTTCTTTTTTTATTTTTACTTTTTTTTTCTCCATCCATTAAAAACCTTTTTCCTCCTGCAGGTTTCAGATGTTTACAGACACAAACAAACAAATCTGTTGACATAGTTTGTTTTATTTTCTGCTGTTTCGCTCATAAAATCTGTTTAAATAGTTTTAATCGTTTTTTTTACTTGTTTTAGTTTTATAGCTCATTTTCTGTCTTTGTGTTGATGTCAGCTCTTTGTTTACTGAAGAAAACAAATAAATACAAAAAAGTACAATTAAAAACGTTTTTAAAATACTGACCTGTGTAACAGCGCCCCCTGCTGCTCATGGTTATAACTTGAATTGTTGGTTGTTTGAGGTTTTCTCTGTTGGACTCATGATGGAACTCTTCAGCCTGAAGCTTTAATTAGAAAAAAAATCCAAATAATTCAGATTCTTGAAGCCGCTGAAACACAGAAAACCTCAAATAAATATCTGCCAATCATCTCCCCATGTGCAACACATTTCTGTTTCTGGGAGGTAAAGCTGGTCTCAAGGCCTCAGAGGGCTTTCTCAGAGAGGGGGGTCAGGATTTAGAACCGGACCTCTGAGGAACCCCACACCAGGACTGAAGGAAAAACAGATCAATCATTTTAGATGTAACTGATAAAGTAAAAAATAAAGTGATTTTTGGTGCCAAAGTTCAGATTTGTTGGATAAAAGTTTCTGCAGCTGAAAAAAAACTTCATATTTGTTCAATTAACGTTTTAAAACTGAAAATAAAGAAATTAAAGGACTAAACAGAAGTTTTACTGTTAAATGCTGCCCTCTAGTGGACAAACTGCAGACGTGCTTTATTTTTTTTATTTTGAGCTCATTTTTACAAACTGTCGTTCAGAGCTGTGAAGAATTCAGATTACTTTTTACTTTGTATGTTTATTATTTTGTTGCAGGTTTTATACTTCAGTTCACTCGTGTTGGACCTGAGGTTTAAACAGAACCAGGAGAAACCAGGAGGAACCGGACCCCCGGCTGCAGCGGAGGCTGGAAGACCTGAAGGGTCGTACCTGCAGGTCCACAGGTGAGTTTCTGAACTGATGGGTCCTGTTGTTGTTGGACCTCTGTGTGCTGTGGGTGGTGTTGGACCTAATGTCAGAATCAGATAAAGGAGGCTGGTTTATAGATTTATCTTTAATTTAACTTGTGTTTTCATGTGTAAAATGTAAAATCTTAATTCTGAAGGGTTTTGTTAGAACAGGACTTTAATCATAAGGGGTTTTTCAGGAATTAGAAACTTTAAATGTTTAAGGACTGGATGAGCTGCTTCTTCTCTGTTTTCTTTTTATTTTAAATACAGACAGTATGTTTGAGATCAATTTTAAAAGATGAAACTATAAACTTAAAGAATCAAATTCTACCAGACTGGAGGAAATCTGAATGTTTAAATTTATTTTCTGATAAACTGATTTCACTGAAAGCAGCTGAAAAATAAACTTGACTTTGTAAGTTTAAAATAAACTGAACAGAAGGTAAAATTAGGAAACAGCAGCTTAAAGTTAGAATGAGTAAGTTTGTAATTAAGAGGTAAAGGTCACCTTTGGCACTTTAACTAAAACTAACTAATCCACAACTAAAAGCTAACAGCAGCTAAAGAAGACACAAACAGACAGTTCGTTAAAGTAGAGCGTCGAAACTGTAAAACTAAAAGCTCAGTTCTGCTGATTGAGCCGAACCTTCTGATAAACTGATGAAGTGACACAGGAGTCATTTTATATAAACAGGAAGTAGTTTGATACAAACAGGAAGTAATTTGATATAAACAGGAAGCACTTTGAAACAAAGAGGAAGTTGTTTGATATGAACAGGAAGTAGTTTGATACAAAGAGGAAGTAGTTTGATATGAACAGGAAGTAGTTTGATATAGACAGGAAGTAGTTTGTTATGAACAGGAAGTAGTTTGATATAGACAGGAAGTAGTTTGTTATGAACAGGAAGTAGTTTGATATAAACAAAGTAGTTTGATATAAACAGGAAGTAGTTTGATATAAACAGGAAGTAGTTTGATATAGACAGGAAGTAGTTTGTTATGAACAGGAAGTAGTTTGATATAAACAAAGTAGTTTGATATAAACAGAAAGTAGTTTGATATGAACAGGAAGTAGTTTGATATAAACAGGAAGTAGTTTGATATAAACAGGAAGTAGATTTATCTGAATGGATGCAGAGACGATCAGTTCTGGACACGTTTTGTTTTCAGCTGTGATGAAGGTTGGTGTCATTTTGTCTCTTTCTATGAGGGTTGTCAAGAACTGGGGTCTTCCTCCGGCAGTCATAGTGTAAGGTCAAAGGTCACAGGAAACGTTCATTCTTTCATTCACACCTGAATCAGTCACCAGTTGACCCAAACTGCATGTTTTTTGGGGGAAGTACCTGGAGAAAACCCACCTGTGCATGAGGAGAACACTCAATCTCCAGGAAGGGCGGGGATTGAACCTGTGACCTCCTTGCTGCGAGGCAGCAGCTCGTACCGCTGCACCGCCCTGTTCTGAATATTTGAACATTTTTATTTTCGTGTCAGGTTTGGGACTTAAAAATGCAGCTGGAGGGAAACAAAAAAGTTGCAGCTTCCGGGTTCGGTCACGCCCACTCATAGCCACGCCCCCGAACGTAATAATTTTATTTTCAGTAAAAAAAAGTCCAACTGGGTGAAGTTGACCCCTCTGTGAGTCTGCAGGGGTCTGAAAACAGCCACTAGATGGCGTCATCCTCCTGTAAAGACCTGAACCTGCAGCTCAGACGTTTCTCTGACGTGACGTCACATTTATTTTGTTACAGACTTTAGAACCTGGTTTTTAAAAAGCTGCAGCTGGGTTTGGATCTGGATCAGGATCAGGACCAGGACCAGGACCAGGACCAGGACCAGGACCAGGACCTGGACCTGGACCTGCCGGTCTGCTTTGAAAACCTGTAACTATATTTTGTTTTTTTTTGTTGTTTTTTTTTTCACAAAAATAAAAAAAAGAGTCATAAAATAAATTTCAGCTGATTTTAAAGATTAAAATATTATTTTTAAAATGCGTTTGAAAAAAGCTTTTATTCTGAAATTTTTTATAAACCTGCAAATATTTCTGCTCTATTGAACGATGTGTTTTTGACAAAAATTTAGGTTTATCTTCAGGACAAAATAAAAAAAAACAAAATTTTTATTTTACTTATTTTTTTTCTTAAATCTTTGCTTAATTTAAGCTCCAGCTTTTTTTCCCCATCATGTTTATTGATTTCATATTTTAAACTCTTAATGTTTTAGCACAAGTTTTAGTTATGAATAAAAAAATACAATGAAAAAACTTGACATGTTTGTATGAAAGAAGCGAAAAGTTAAACTCAAACGTGTTTTTAAAACATTTCAGTTCAAATTTCTGTTTTTTTTTTACTAAAACTTAAAAGTGTGTCTTGACTGACGGAGAAGAAATACTATTAATTTCTACAAAAATAATCAACCGTTACCATTTCTACAACTGCAAATTCAAAAGTAAAATTAGTTGAAATAAATCTTGAAAGAAGAACAAGAACATTTATTTTGTTTTTCATGTTGAGAATCTGCAGGAGGATAAAAATGTTCAGAATCTGCAAAAAAAAATAAAAGTCTCAGATCAGAACAGTTTGTCTGCGTCGGTGAAAATTGATAAAAATCTGTTAAACTGCAGCTTTTTGTTTGAAAAATATTTAATAATTAGAAATATTAGTATAAATATAAATGCAGAAAAGAGCAATAAAAATATAAAAAGCTGAATAAGCATTAACACTATTAAGATCCATTATATTATATTTCAACAATTTCTACATCAGAATGTTCGGCTCCTTCAGGACATTCATGAGTTTTGGTATTTCTGCACTTTTATTTTTTTACATTTAACTTTTTTGAAATATTAGTTTTATTCTCATTGAAACCTTTTAGCTCACATCAACCCTTCAGCCTGTTGAGATTCTTCCAGCCTTTTACAGCTCATTTCAGCTGTTGTTCTAACCTTTAGCCTCTTGGTGCTAATTTCAGCTTCCTTTGTTTCCTTTCTGATCCTTTCTGCTTGTTTCCAACTAATTTCAACTTTCATTGACTAGTTTGCCATTTTACACTCATCTTTAGCTACATTTAGCTAATTTAATTTTTTCTTGTCCTTTTTTCTTTTCTTTCTTTTTCACTAATTTTAGCATTTTTCTGTTTTTGCAGCTGTTTTTAGCTTTTTTCTGCATTTCCATGGGAAATACTGTTACTTCAGTTATTACTGCAAAGAACTCAAATTAAAGAGATGAACTTTGTTCAAAAATATTGTTTCATCATTTTATGGAAATAAATTCAGATTTTAGTCTAAATTATTTATATATCAGCTTTATTAATAACAAAATAAGAAAAGTTGGGTAATACAGTAAGTGCCTGTTTGCAGCTCATAAAGCATTTTGTGTATTTTTTTTTATAAAAGTCAGTTATATGGATTATAAATGTTTGCTCGTACTACAAAAAGCAAACAGGAAAAGTTACTGAAGCTTCTTTAGAAGAAGATCGATTCTCAGGTTCAGAAAGTGGTTTTTACCAAAAAGCCTCTGTGGATTTTTTTTCTTCATCAGGATCCGAAAACAAAAAATAAAAACATGTTTAAAAACTGGTGCAGATTCCAGGAATCCTTCCATTAAAAAACAAGATGTCCGCTGGGTTTGGTCAGGAGCTCACATGACGCACGGTTTGATGTCCTGACACACGCTCTGCGGGTGGGGGGCGTGGTGGGGGTGGGGGTGGTAGTAGGAGCCGCCGGCCGAAGGGTGGAAGGACGAAAGACCGTTAAAGTTCAAGACAAAGTCCTTCCTGTCGCAGACCGAAGAGTGGCTCTGATACCGAGGGACCACTGTGGAGACAAGAGACAGAGACATGAGACACTGTCTATGAGACAGTTATGAGACAGACATGGACAAGAGACAGGGATATGAGACTGAGACATGAGACAGACATAAGACATAATATGACATGAGATGAGACATGAGATCCGACTGTGAGACATGAGACTGAAACATGAGACACTGTTTATGAGACAAACATAAAACACGTGACATGAGACAGACAGGGACAAGAGACAGGGATATGAGACTGAGACATGAGACAAACATAAGACATAATATGACGAGATGAGACATGAGACTGAAACATGAGACACTGTTTATGAGACAAACATAAAACGTGACATGAGACAGACAGGGACAAGAGACAGGGATATGAGACTGAGACATAAGACCGACATAAGACGTAACATGATATGAGACATGAGACATGTGACTGAAACAGGAGACGTGTCCATGAGACTAGAAACAGACATAAGACATAAGACATTGAGACATGAGACTTTTTCTGAGACAGATGAAAGACATGAAACAAACATGATAGAGAAATGAGAGACACGAGACAGCAGTGTCTATGAGACAGACATGAGATATGAGACAGAAGCATGAGACAGACTGTGGAGACACGAAACAAACAAGACAGAGACATGATGTGTGACATGAGATGGATGGGGACAAAAGACACAAGAGAGACAGAAGGACCTCTGTGAACATGAGACATTCTGAGACAGGAAACGTGACAGAAGACATGAGACATTAGATGGACAAAGGGACCATTGTAGAGATATAAGATGGACAGAAGTCCTGAGCTGCAGCACGTTAAGTTAAAAACGGTTAAAAATAAAAAAAATCAGTTTTAGACCAAAAAAAATACATTTTATTTATTTTTGTTTCAAACTGATTTTTTTTATCAGCAACAAAAAAAACCTAAAACTTGTTTTAGTTTGTTTTAAAAATCAGATTTCATAAAGTTTTAATTTTCATTCTAAATTGTTCAAAACGAAAATATTTTTCAGGTTTAAATTTATTTATAAATCTGAGTTTGTTTGTTTATAATAAATAAAATATTAAGTTTATAAAAATGAGTGAAAACATTTATTTTTAATTAAAATAAATACAAATAAATGTTTTACTATTTTCAGATAAAACAATATATTTAAAACAATATTTAATTTATTTAAAGAATGAATCAAACTTTCCCGCTCTGTCTGACTGCAGTTTAATTAAAATAAATATAAATTTCAAATCTGTCAGAATTTAATTTTCCAAACTTTTTTTTAAGATCAGTTTTTAATCCAGACCCGGAGAACCTGCAGGTCCGCCAGTTCATCAGGTCCAGATGTGGTTCAGGTGTTTGACCGCAGGTTTTGTCCTCTGACGGTCCGGACTCTTCGCGCGCCCGCGTCCCGGCCCTCCGCGCGCCGGTGTGGTCCGACCTGCGCGGCCTTTGTTTAGGTAACCCCTGAGACCCTCTGAGACCCCCCTCCAGGCTCCGGCGCGGTTTTTAACCCGCCTGCAGGCTCTAAGTCAAACCCCTGCTGAAGGAAATGAGGCGCAGAACTGTTTTTCTTTATTTATGAATTAATAACCCGTGAAGGCTGAGAGGAAGAAAACCTGCAAACTGTTTAGAATAAAAATATTTAAATCTCGTTAAATAAATTAGAAAACTGCATTTATTTCAACTTTTTAATGTAGAATTTAACTCACTTCCGGTGCAGATATTTTATGAAATGCGCCTCATTAATGAGTGGAAATAAACTAAAACTCAAATAATTTATAAATTTATGTATTTATTGGCACAAATAAATCATTTTAATCTGATATTTTTGGACATTTTCAGTATTTAAAATTAAATTGAATAAACTGGATTAAATGCATGTTTGATCCTGAGAATTAAAGGATTATTTGGAGGCTGAAATCTTAGTCCGGTTCCGGTTCTGGTACCTGAGATGTCGGAGTGGTCCCTGCCGTTCTGATGGAGGTAACTCTGCTCCAGGGAGTAGTGAGACATGCCGGAGTGTAACCCGGAGGACGCCGGGCTGCTGGAGGCCAGAGGCTGCTGTTTGATGTAGGGGGACCCGCCGGAGGACGCCCAGTGCGCGGACGTGCTCGCGTACGGGGAGTGTCCGTCCAGCGCGCTGGCCATGGCGGGAGAGGACGGAACCGGGCTGCTGCTGCTGTCCGGCCCGTAGTCTCCACTCGGCGGGACGGGACAGCTCGCCATGTAGGTGGAGCCGGGGCTCGGTGACATGTGGGGGACGTGGTGGTCGTACCCCGCGGCCATGGAGTTGCTCATCATGTCCAAGTTGTAGCTGTTCCCGTGACAGGCCAGGCTGGAGGGGGGCTGGAAGTCGAAGCTCTGCGGGAGGATGGAGGTCCCGAAGCCGATCCCGTTCATCATCCGGTACATGGGCTTCAGGGCTTGGCACTTCCTCCTGAACCCTCGGGGTCTGCGCCGGAACGAGCCCTCCTCGAACATGAACTCGCTACCCGGGTCGATGGTCCAGTAGTGGCCCTTCCCGGGCCGGCCCAGTCCTTTGGGCAGCTTGATGAAGCACTCGTTGAGCGAAAGGTTGTGCCGGACCGAGTTTTTCCAGCCCTGATAGGAACCCCTGAAGAACGGGAAGCGAGCCTGCAGGAACTGGTAGATCTCGCTGAGGGTCAGCCGTTTGGTCGGGGAGCTCTGGATCGCCATGACGATGAGGGCGATGTAGGAGTAGGGGGGCTTCTCCGGCCGCCTCAGACCCGAGCTCGCCTTCTTCCCCTTGACGCCCGCGGACGAGCTCTCCGCGGCGGCCTGCGAGCTGAGCATGGCGGGGTGCAGGACTCCGGACGCCGGGCTGGATCTGAGAGGAGGCGGAGGGTCCAGCTGCTGCTGAGGGGTCTCGGTCGTCATGTCAGCTCTGACGTACAGCTGGCGTGGAGAGGGAGGGAGAGAGCGCGAGCTGCGTTTCAGCAGAGAGGAATAACGCCGAGATCCAGCAGTCCACAAGTGGTCTCCAGAATCCGAGCGCAAAATGGAGAGGAATCTGTCTCCAGTTACGCACGAAGGTCCCGTTACGCACGGTGCTCCTTTTGACGCACAGCGGGTACGCACTGACAGAGAGAGGAAGAGGAAGGGAGAGTGATGGAGGAGGAAGAGGGGGGGCTGGTTATCCACTGCAGACTGAGTGTCCGGGGCTGTAGCTGGACCCTGTTTGGGGTGGGGGGGGGGGGGGGGGACACCTCTGGGTGTCACGCGGGCGCTAAGTGGCGCTGTGTGACGCGCGAGGCCACCGAGAGCCTGAATGGAGGAAATCGGTGAGACTTTTTCTGCACGCAGGAGTCCAGACAAACAACACTCGACCACCTATCATTTCATAACCCCCCCCGTCTCTCTCTTTCTCTCTCTCTCTCTCACACACACACTCACGCTCACACACACCGTTTCTCTTCTCATGCGCCAGCAAATCTCACAGAAATCAATGACGAGTCCCCCCTCCTCAAGTTCTCCAAATCTGGACCAGATCCACTTACGGTTCTCAGCTCCCCCTCCCCCCACCACCTCCCCTCTCTCAGCTCAGACAACACGCCATTAGATCATCCATCAAACCTTCAGAGTCTCCAATCAACGCGCTCCTCTTTTTTTTTTAAACTGTGACTTCAGCTCGATGTGGAACAAAAATATAAACATAAAAAGTAAAAAAAAAAACTTTTGATGCTCTTTTGATACTTTCACGCGCGGAGTTTTGTTCTTTTGTTTCTGCACCCAGAAACAACTTATTTTATTATTTCTGTTCTGTTTTTCCCTCCCGAACTGGTCCAGAAGAAAACTAAAACAAACTGCGGTGGTGCCGGAGTGAGAGGTGGTGCTGGTCTGTAGTGCGCGCGCGTGTGCTATTTGGGGGGGTCGCTGTGAGTAAATGACTTTGACATGAGTGGAAGCAGGCTTTTTCCATCAGGCCCGGCCCTGGATACCACACACAGCGCCGCCAGTGTCAG
>JARVJO010000227.1:2679050-2689389 GCA_031762555.1 Cynodonichthys magdalenae | reverse complement strand
TCTAGAGGTTTTGGAGGAACTGAGGAGACCAGTTCTAGAGGGTTTTAAAGAATTGATGAGACCAGTTCTAGAGGTTTCGGAGGAACTGAGGAGACCATTTCTAGAGGGTTTTAAAGAATTGATGAGACCAGTTCTAGAGGTTTTGGAGGACTAGAGGAGACCAGTTGTAGAGGTTTTGGAGGAACTGAGTAGACCAGTTCTACAGGTTTTAAAGGAGACCAGTTCTAGAGGTTTTGGAGGAACTGAGGAGACCAGTTCTAGAGGGTTTTAAAGAATTGATGAGACCAGTTCTAGAGGTTTTGGAGGACTAGAGGAGACCAGTTCTAGAGGTTCTGGTGTCTCATTCTAGTCTGATGGAGGATTCTATGTTTAACAGTGCTGGACTGGAGCAGATGTAGAATCTTCTGCATTGATGTTTTTATGCCAGATGTGTAAACTGCCCATGCAAGAAGCAGTAATGCACCCCCATACCAACAGAGAGGCAGTGTTCTGAACTGTGTGATGATAACAGGGCTGATGGAGGACGTGACGTTGGTAGTTTCCAAACAGATTTTCAGATCTGGATCCGTCTGACCTCAGAATAGTTTTTGTTTTATTTTTGTTTGTTTGTTTGTTTTGCCTCAGTTTGTTTTAAACTATCTTTTAAACATTTTACACACCTGAACTTTTTCAGAAGCGGTTTGTAATTTAAAGTTACAACACTTTATCAAGGTGTCTATTTTGCTTTCATTTCCTTTTTTAAAAGAAATTCTTTTGTCTTTGTCGTTCTAACCTTTAATCAAACATCCTGTACAGGTTGTGGTTTGTGGCTCCGCCTCTTTGTGACCCCGCCCTGCTTTGTTGATCTAATTGGTGTAAAGGGAAACAAGTGTTCGACCTGTCAGGTATTTCTTTAATTAAAAAGACGCCCGTCTTTGTAAAAACAGCTTCTGTAGAAGAACGTTTCGCTTCATAAATCACAACACTTCCTAGTAATAAATAACATTGGGCAGGAGTTAAAACGATTCCTCTTCCTGTTCTACAAAATACTTTATCAGCGAGAGCACAACTACGAGTATTTCAACCATTTCAAAGTTGGTTACACAATGTTTGTGTAACCTAAACAAAACTGTGGCATCCTGGGTGATATACTGTACAGGTGAGGGTAGATGTGACAAAAAATACAATTATTTTAATTTATTTGCACTTTTATTTTGATTTAGTCCATTTTGCTTCAGTCATCAAACACTTTCCCTTCAAAATAAGAGCTTTTTTGTGTTAAATTTCCTCATGTTTGCTTTCATATCTGTAATTTTTCCTTTCAGGTCCAGAGGTTTGTGTTTGGCTTCTCTTCAGTCGTCGTTTCTGTTCAGTGATGATGCTTCTCTGTCGAGCTTCTGTAGAGTTCTCTGAAATAATTTGAGTTTCTAAGCAAGTATTGTTTTATTTTTCCCTCCAGCACTCAAGCTACTTTTATTTTTTCCAACACTTCCTTGAATATCTTTGCAGAAAAAACTAAATAACTAACACTCCAAAGCAGCTATACTTTGTTTTTTATTTTTATTGATGGTGTCATGATGTGACGTTTAATCAGATGAGATTAAAGGACACAAAGCAGACTTGTGATGTTATTTAACAATTAAAAAACAGTAAAAAGAATTATTTCTCCGCTGCAGCCAGGTGCGTGAGAAACTAACACTTCATTCAATGAGCTGTGCTCTCTGATCAGATAAATGTCATCGGATCTGCGCTCCGGTCGTTCTGTGTAAACATGCAGGATAGTCGGAGAGTGTTTTAGTCTGGGTCTGTGCGTGTCTTCTGCACAAACACGCACACGCAGTAATGTGTGCAGGTTTTCGTGGTTGCATGTTTACGTAGGTCTGATCTGAAAACCGGAGTTGAGGTTTAAAAAACAACAACAGTAAATTTCACCTGGCAGACGGCTGCAGATCTGTGAGTGACAGCTGACTTTACCTGAGCCCGCCTCTCAGGTGTGAGTCAGTCGATCCACGCCGCCTCGGCCAGGTGGATCCGTCACATACCTGCGCTGCGTCTGCGTCACGCCTCAGAGATTATGGCCTAATCCTAGAGCTATTTCAACAAAAATAGTTCAGATTTATAAACAAAATAAAGAATGAGAAGCGTTTACGGTAAACAAAATAAAGAACCTGCTATTTTGGGGTTTTATGCATAAAAATGGTCCCGTTGTAGTGCTGTCCCACTGATCCTGGTCCTCGAGGGTCTTTATTCTGCAGGTTCTGCTCCAATGCATCACGGTTGTAAAGTCAGTAGTTATTATCTCACCTTATTTTAAATATTATTAGCACCGGGCCCAACCCAGCTTTAGCTTGTAATTAAGTTTTATTTTCGCTGATGCTCTTGTTTGTGTTGGCGAGGTCGTACAATAGATTTTGAACCTAACACACACACACACACACACACATTGTGAGTTCGTCCAGCGTGTCTCCTCCTTACGTAAGCAGGCCTCGGTTGGTATTCAGAACCAGACATTCATGTGCACCACCTTCTATATGTGTGAAGTAAAACAGACTGATGCAGATTTCTGGGTTGGGAATGAATATTTTCCAGCTGTTGAAGATGGTTGAATTTCAAAGAGTTTCAGTTTGAAGAACGGACTGTTCAGGAGGCAGCTGCAGTTTTACTTAGTCAGAAAATCAAAATTCAGTAAAAATACGACAGAAAATTTGTGTACTGACAGATTTTCTTTTTCTTTTATCACTTATTTATTAGATTGGGAGCTAATGCCATATATCCCTATATATATATTTATACATGTGAGCTCTGGTGCTAATATTTATTAGCTCTAAAACTAATGCCATATATCACCATATACATGTTAGCTCTGGTGCTAATGTCATTTATTACTTATTATTTATGAGCTTGGGAGCTAATGCCAAATATCACAATATATATTTATTATGTTAGCTCTGGTGCTAATGCCATTTATCACTTATTTTTTATCTTGGTAGCTTATGCCATATATCTTCATATTTATGTTAGCTCTGGTGCTAATGCCATTTTTTACCAATTATTTATTATATCTAAAGCTAATGCCATATATCACCATATACATGTTAGCTCTGGTGCTAATGACATTTACTATTTGTTAGCTTTGGAGCTAAAGCCATATATCACAATATATATTTTTAATGTTAGCTCTGGTGCTAATACCATTTATCACTTATTTATTAGCTTGGTAGGTAATGCCTTATATTGCTATATTTATGTTAGCTCTAGTGCTAATGCCATTTATCACTCATTATTTATTAGCTCTGGAGCTAAAGCCACATATCACCATATAGCTACATACATTAGTTCATGAGCTAATGTTGTATATTGTAATATGTTAGCTTGAGAGCTACCGACTTATATTGACACGCACATATATATATTTATATAATTATTTTGGGAACTACTGCTTCGTAGTGTCAATAGCGTCAGCAAAATATGTTTTTGTATTTGTAAAAATTAAACAGCTTACTATATTTGTACAGTCTTGTTCTTATAGATGAAGTAAATGTTTATCATGCCTGATGTTACAACTAGTCGGAGTTCCTTTAAACAAGACTATCTGTGTAAATACATTTGATTTATTCCTGCCTCTGGTTGTGTTTGTGTACTGGAATGACAGATTATCTCATACTGATAAAAGCAAACCAGGGAGCACCTGAGAAAATACTTGTTACTTTGGTACAAATGTTGTGTGTGTATACACTTTTACTTTGTTGTCTGCAGAGGCGATAAGCAGATTAGATAAGTTACATGTAAGCAGAAATAGTTGCACGCCGTGAGCTAAACACTCAAACACTTGTGTTTCTACATGAAACATAAAGAACATAAGTGTGTGTGTGTACATGTTTTTGCTATGTGGTGGGGATGAGTTTTGGCTATTTTCCTGATACACACAGCCTGGTGAGGACTCACTGTTCCTAATGGGGACAAAAGCCTGGTTTCCATTGGCAGAAATACCGTTTGTGGGTCAGGGGTTCAGTTTAGGACCAAGGTGTTAATTGAGTTTAGGTTAGTTTTAAGGGTAAATGGTCAGGGTTAGGCTATAGAAATCACCTGTAAATGAATGGAAGTCAATGCAAAGTCCCCACGAAGATAGAAGAACAAACGTGTGTGTGTGTGCGTGTGTGTGGCATCTAGCATGAGAAACTCAGCGGGGGCTTCGCTCAGTCAATCTGCAAAATGAAGGAGGGGAAAAAACAAGCAGAGGGGGGGAGAAGAGGGGACCAAGCTGTGATAACATTCACTTCAGAAGCAACATGACAGAAAACAACACGCTTACATCATACATGAGCTGAGGTTCTGACTTGGCCCGGTCCACTTATCATCTCATTTAGACTTTGCACATCTGAACACACCTGTGAGCAACATTCTGATTACCTGATAAAACCCAAATCAACTCGATCTGTTGCTGTTTTTCTTAAATATATAATAAAACAATTCAGAATTCACTTTGTCAACCTGTTAGCAAAATATCTCATGAGCCAGTGGACGGCTAATGACTAAAAGGAGCAAAACACCAAAGGTTAGAAAATTTTGATTGTAGAAAAAAGGTTAAATTATCAAAACAAAAACAAAATGGTAGCTAAAAGCTAAGTGTAGCGGAATGTAAGCTATCACAAGCTGAAGCTAAAAATATGTATAAAATTATGGATAACACTAAAAGTAGGAAAGAATAGCTAAAAGTAACAAAATAACAGCTAATACTAAAAGCAACAAAAGTAAAACACTACCTAAAAGCTTTTTCTTCTTTCAGTTCCTTCTTCAGAGTTTACCACAGCAGGTAGCTAAAAGCTAAAGTTCACAAATGGCCAACATATTGTAGAAAAGAATGTGCTGTTCAGAAATGGCATGTCTGGGTAATGTAGCAGGAACCACTTGGATTTCTTCTCAAAACTTTATTCTCATCTCTGACTCCAGTTTCACAGCACAGCATTCAGCACAGGCCTCAGCATAAAGCCTTGAGCTAAAACCCAGACAAAACAGTCCAGCAGACTGACTCTAACGGAGACCGCAAAACTCTAACCACTTCTTTTATCCCCTCTAATAATGATGAATTGACCTTATAATGTACATCTCTTCCTGGTTCCACCCCTGAAGGTGGTAACTTAGACGTGGAATGTAACTTATTTTTGTTTAGGCTGCAGACAGAACACAGGATATCACACCAACCCATGCTCTGCTTTAAACTTAAGACTGCAATGATCAGAAAATAGGAAAATACAAAACTGCATCTAACATTTAGTTAATCAATTACTAAATTTCCATCAGTAGTAATAAAATACCTAAACATAATCTAAAAGTAGCTAAAGCATAGCTAAAGGCCAAATGTAGCTGGCTAAAAAAAATCAAAATATATATTTTATTAAAAAAGATATAAGCAAAAAGTTAGCGAAAAGCTAAAGGTAATGAATGGCTATGTAAGTTAAAAACAGCAAAGCACATGCCAATAGTAGCAAAAGGCTAGCTAAAGGCTAAAGCTAACAAATAGCTTATATAATTTCAAATATATAAGCAAAGAGCTAGCTAAATGCTAAAGGTAACTAATGGCTAAGTTTAAAAGTAGCAAAGCAAAAGCCAAATATAGTAAAAGGCTAGCTAAAGGCTAAAGCTAACAAATAGCTAATACAATTTAAACTTTCTGCACACAAGCAAAAAACTAGCTAAACGCTAAAGGTAACTAATGGCTAACTAAGATTAAATGTAGCAAAATACAAGGCAAAAGTCGCAAAAACTAGCAATTTGTTTGTTAACTTAAACTTTTAGCTAATAGGTAAAGGTATAAAATAACTGACTACATTTTGAAAAAGCTAAACACAAGTAACAAAAATACTAAAAGGCTAGCTGAAAGTTAGAGCAACAAATGGCTAATACATTTTTAAATACTACACACAAGCAACTAAAGCTAAAGTGAACAAATACCTAATAAAATTTAAATTGGCTACAAACAAGCAAAAGGCTAGCTAAAAGCTAAAGGTAACTAATGGTTATCTAAAATTAGAAAAATCTAAACACAAGTAAAAAAGTAGCAATAGTCTAAACGTAGAGCTAACAAATGTCTTAGCTTGAATACAGGAAAAAGAATAGCAAAAATTAGCAAAAGAATGCTAAAATTAGCAACGGGCTAGCCAAAATCTAAAAGAAATAAATGGCTTAGTCTAAAAATAGCAAAAGTGCTAGCTAAAAGCTAATAAGATGATAAAGGAAGGATCCTTCAGAGGATCGTTTTTATGTTTTTTTAAGGAATTGAAAAGACCTCGATGTTATTCTGTCGAGAATAAAAAACATTCGTAAATAAAGTTAGAAAACCAAAAGCTGCAGCACCTCTGCTGAACAAGCTGAATGTTTTGTTGTGTGAACAGTTAAAATAACTAAAAGTCTGCTAAACAAACTCAAAGCTTTAACATTTTATTAATATTTTAATCCGGTTTCATCGTTTGTCAAACTGATTAAAGGACAAACGAGCATCAATCAGGGGTCATCTCAGGTCATCTGAGGTCAGGGGTCAGCAGAAACTCAAAAACAAAGTCAGACGATGTGTTTCTGTCGAGGTAATTATGACAAATGATTAAAACTAAGTATTAATGTTAAAAAAGATTAACTGCAGCTGCTTTCATCTTTTAAAAACAGCTCAGGGCCTCGTGGCTTAAAAACCCAGAATTAACCCTTTACTCTGATTTTAACCTAATTAAATACATCCTGAAACATAAGAGAGAAACAAAAACAACAACAAAAAAGAAATGCTTTCTACAACTGGGATTTTTTTTTATGTTTTCACAGGAAAAAATAAGTTTTTTACCCAAAACCCAAAAGTCTGATCTGCCTCACGTCTCAGGAGACGAGCTTCACATTCCTGCTTCAAAGGCTGCAGAAGGAGTGGAGGCTAAAGTCACCTGTGAGGATGGTATGTGCGTACCTGTTGGTCCTCACCATTCACACACGTACACCTGTGCTGCTCTGTTGCTTCCTCAGAAACTAAACCCTAAGTGTAACTTTAACCCTCCAGGATCTGTGGTACCTCTCAGACCTGGACCCAGAAAAGCTTCAGAAGATGGATCTTATCCTTTAGTTCTATCTGCTGCTTTTCTTTGCTGTTTTTTCTCTTTTTAGTATGTTTTTGGTTTGTTTTTGTCGATTTCTTCTAAAACCTGTTGACCTGGTTCAAGTGTATCAGTAGAAGACGAAGCAGCATTTAGTTATTTTTGTGTTTTTTGAGCCTTTTAATTACTTGAATATCGACAAAAAACAAATTAGAATAATATCAAAATAACTACATTGGAGCCACGAGTCAAAATTCTGTCAACTCTGTTCTGTGTTTAAAGCTAGCAAAACGCAAGCCAAAAGTAACAAAAAGCTAGTTAAAAGCTAAAGCTAACAAATGGTTAGCTTCATGTAGAAATAGCAACACAAGAAAAAAATTGCAAAAATCCTAAAAGCTAAAAGTAACTGATTATGTTTAAAAATAGACAAACACAAGCTAAAAGTAGCAAAAGGATACCTAAAAGCTAAAATTAGCTAAAGTTTAGCTAAATGCTAATGGTTACGAATGGCTAACGTCATACAAAAATAGCAAAACACGAGCAAAAAGTGGCAAAAACGCTAGCTAAAATCTTAAAGTAACTAAAAACTAAGTATAAAAGTAGAAAAACATGATCTAAATATAACAATAAGATGCCTAAAAGCTAAAATTAGCAAAAGTCTAGCTAAAAACTAAAGGTTACAAATGGCTTACTTTATACAAACATAGCAAAACACAAGCAAAAAGTATTAAAGATGCTAGCTAAAAGCTAAAGCTACTGAAAACTAATTAATTTACCAAAAAAAAGATGAGTTAAAAGTAGCAACAGGCTACCTAAAAGCCAAAGGAAGCTAAAGGTTAGCTACAAGCTAAAAATAATGAAAGGCTAATAAATTTAAAAACTGGAAAAACATGAGATAAAATAGCACAAATGCTAGCTTAAAACTAAAGGTAACAAAGATTTAATTACATTTATAATAGCAAAACACAAGAAAATGAAGTACAAAGCTAAGTGTGTGCTAAAGCCAACAGATGGCTAACTAAATTTAGAAATAGAAATGCACAAGCTGAAAGCTTAAAACTTAAAATGAGCAAAATGCTAGCTAAAAGCTGGAGGTGACAAATGGTTAACTAAATTTAAAATTAGCAAAATACAAGCAAATAGTAGCAAAAGGCTCATTTAAAGCCAAAAGCAACAAATGGCTAATGAATTAAAAAATGAAAAACATGACCTAGAGTAGCAAAACTCCTAGCTAAAAGCTAAAAATAACAAACAAATTAAAAAAGCAAAACACAAGCCAAAGGTAGCAAAAGGCTTGGTATAGACTAAAGCTAATAACTAAGTTTAAGAATAGAAAAACATGAGTTAAATGTTGCAACAGGCTGCTTAAAAAGCTAAAATAAGCAAAAAGCTAAAACCAACACACATTTAGCTAAATATAAAATAGCTTAACACAAACAAAAAGTACCACTTAAACATTTCTTGAGCCAGTGAATGCCTTCAAGGCTGCTGTCAATCAAACATCAGGGGGCGGTTACATGACGGCGCCGTGACCTCGATGAACCCTGATGGCTCAGTGGTCGAAGAGTTTGACCCTCAAATCAGCCGAACGTTTAACAAAACCCTCAGAACCGGGACCTTAACCTCTGCAGTTCAAATTTTTTTTTCTTTTTTCTCAGTAAACAGTGTTTTGGAGTCAAACACAAAGTTTACGCTCCCGAGGCGTGCTCCTTCTCAAAGCCCCACGCTGTGAATGCATATTTATCTTACAGCGAGAGACCGAAGGAACGCACTCACAGATTACCTCTCATCTCTGTCAATAGACGGCTTTTCCCCTCCGTGCTTTTTAAGGCCAGATCTGGCTCTTTTAAGTAAACTAATCTTTAGGCAAATACCGCGCACTGTTTCTTGTGTCTGCACAGAAAGGAAAGTCTTAATATATCTGAACGAGAGCAAACAGACCGAACAAGAGGCTCAGCTGAAGTTTTGGGATCAAAGCTTCGGGGCAACAAAAGGCAGAGATTTAGCTTGTTAGCGTCGTCACTCTTTCATATCCAACTATTGTCTCCGTGTTTCTCCGCTCAACTTTCCTCCACTCCAGCTCCGTGTAAAGAGCTTTATTGTCATCCTCCGTTTTTTTTTACCGACAGAAGCTGTGTTCTTTAACATCTCTGCTCTGCCTTTTCAGGCCTCCCTCTGTTCAAAGGAAGATTAAAGAAAAGGTTCCCGGGGGAGGGGGGGACATCAAACAGGTAAACACTGCGGCTTCGTGTGTTTTTTTGTTTGGGTTCTTGACCCGGCGTAGTGAAACCTTCACCTTCTCTTTCCTGTGGTTGTGTTTTAAGTGGTTGGCGTGCACACTGGGCGTGCTCCAGGTGTGTTTGTACAAGATGTGGAGTTTCTGTGTCTGCACGACTCCCAGGTTAAAACCGTTTTAAAGGTTTTGTTGTTGTTTAAGGTTAATTTGGATTCATTCAAGGCTGTTAAATATATTTGATTTGATCACTTTTGACTGAAGTTCAACCTGTTCTGATTCATGGACTTGACTAATATTTACACTGCCTTGACAATTATTCAACAAATTACAGTTTTCTCTGATCTTCCCAAAGAGTCTGTTAGCGTAATTTCCAAATAATCAACTGTTAAAAAAACTCCCCATGATTATTTTTGAGTATTTTATTCTAAATTCAAAATCTTCCATCGGACTGTTCCAAACTATTACAACAGAGTTTCAAAACATTTTATAGCTGAGGCTGCACTGCGTCCCCCAGTTGGTGGATCAGGCATCCCTGTAAAATCGGGGTACCGTCCACACCCATCAGTCGTCTACCCCCGGTAGATGGAAAGTTGACAAATGTTTTAAACTGAGCAGACAAGGGACTGGGCCAGTACCTGTTAGAAGGGAGTTTTAAAACCTCATGGTACATTGGATGTTGCAGGTGGTCCTAGGACCGTGCCTTAGGCCTGTCTGGTGGGGAACCAGGCTGGATGGGCCAGCAGTACAGGGACTGGAACAACCTCTACTCCAGCCCCAGGACCTGATGCCTATGTGCTGGGTCCTGGTCAACTGAAGGATTTAGTGCCCTGGGACTCGGTGACAGCAAGGGCTTCTGCCTCTGCTGTTGCTGTGTCTACAGGGAGTACTCAATGCGAGTGAATGCACCCCAGTGGGGAGTGGTCGGGGCCTCACAAGTGCTGGGGTCTCCAGGTGATGAGGACACAGACATGTTGGTGTTCTCTGATGGAGAAAAGGGTCCTAATCTCTGTAGTTTTAGAGATGATGGAATTTATACAGAGTAACTTGCATCATT
>JARVJO010000227.1:2656593-2668384 GCA_031762555.1 Cynodonichthys magdalenae | reverse complement strand
GCTTAAAGCTCAAATCAGCCGAACAGTTGCTTAAAGCTCAAATCAGCCGAACAGTTGCTTAAAGCTCAAATCAGCCGAACAGTTGCTTAAAGCTCAAATCAGCCGAACAGTTGCTTAAAGCTCAAATCAGCAGAACAGTAGCTAAAGAGCTGCAACCAAAACAATAGGAAAAATGCAAAAATCAGACAAAATGGCTAAAAACTGAAAACAGTAAAAATTTACTAAATAGTAGCCAAAATACAAAGATGTATAACTTACCTAAAATCTGTAAAACAGTGGCAAAGCTAAACCTTTCAAGTTGGTGGCTAAAAGCTAAAATACAAAAATATATGGATAAAGGAGCAGAATGTAGCTAAAATAACAAAAGCAACATCAGATAATGGTTTAAATTAACAAAACAGTAGCTAAGCTAAAATTAGCAACTTAGCATCCAAAAATTTCTATTTTAAAATTGTAGCTTAAAAGCTAAGAGGTGTTAAAAAGTAGCTAAAATCTAAAGGAGTAAAACAGAAGCTAAAAGTTTAAATAGCAACACAGTAGCTCAGCTAAAAACAGAACATTTTGATATATGAGCAGTAAAATGGCACAAAGTCTGTGGAAGTAATCTGAGAAAAAAAACACAGAAAACAGGAAAATGTTGAATCAACATTTATAAAATAAACATTCTTTAATCTGTAAACTTTACAAAACGAAACCAGGATGAATAAAAGTAAAAATATCTGTTTGACATAAAAGATAAAGGATAAACACAGGATCTGGGTTTAATAAACTTCAGAACCATAAACACATAAAAACTTTAAACATATTTCATGTTTTTTCTGTGACGTTTTGTTTGAATAAAAGTCTTATTTAACAAAAGATGAAAGTTAAATAATCCCAGAAACAGGAAGAACCATATTTTTACACATGCACACGACATCAACAACAAAAAGGAGCAAAAGTTTCCATCTTTTGTCATTTTAATGTTTCTCTGTCGGCTGTTAGAGGTTTGTCTCGGCTTCTTTTCCAGCAGGAACTTCAGCTTCTGCAGAAAGCGTCGCCTCATCCTCGGCTGCACAAAGAGCGTCTCCAGTCGCTCTCTATGTTAATGACTGTCTTTGTGTGTGTATGTTGATAACTCCCAGCTTTAATCCCAGCCCAGGTCTTGGGATCTTGAACGTTGCAGGCGGCATGTGAGCGCAGATTAGCTACGAGGGTCGCTGTAATCTGCAGCGGGCCGGTTCTCCAGAACCTCACCGCTCTGAATGGAGCACAGTGAACTCTTCAGGTTCTGTTTTTATCAACATTTTTATTTAATCTTCCAGGAGGGGTGGAGACCTTTTGCCATCTTACAATTCAGCTCTGGCAGCCTTTCCTTTTAGCCTCTCGGGGAAGCTGTAGCTCCGCCCTCTCAGTGACAAAGGTACGGGACGGAATGACGTACCATGGCTCCACGCTGTAAGTCTTTTTTAATCGCTCTGAGGTGGTGAAGTGCTGCTGTGTGCATTGATCTGCAGCTCCAGGTCCTTTAACTCCGGGTTCTTGAACTCCGGGTCTTTTAAATTTGCGTTCTTTAACTTTGGGTCCTTTAAATCTGGGTTCTTTAACTCCAGGTCAAAATGGAGGCTGTATCTCAGCGGATGTTTTGGTTTTTTTTAATCAAATTTAGGAAGTTTTTTATAGATTCTGAATCGCAATTTTCATGTGATTTTTTATTTTTTTTAGTGTACACACAGGACAGTGGTTCCCAACCTGGTTGGCTCCTCCCCCTGTGTGTGTGTGTGTGTATGGGTGGGTGAGGGGGGGGGGGGGGGGGGGGCACCAAAGACCACAGGGGGGTGCATAAACCTTATCTGCTCAGAGGTTTGTTTATATATAAAAACCACTGAAACAAGTCCATTTGAATAATTAAAACTTTATAACTCAATTCATGTTTCTTTTCAAAATAAAAGCTTGCAATAAGTCAGAAACCACTGATCTAAGAAATAATCTGTTTGTGCATCTAAACCACCTGAAAACCACACAAATCTCAGCTGATTTTTGCAGAGCTTAAACTAAAATGGGCAGAATTATGAATCTTTTTGTGATTTGGTTGAGTTGAAGCAGCTGGGTTTGTCATGTTTTTGTTGCTTTGTCAGTTGGAGCTAAAGTCGAGCTACATGTTGGATTTTTCTTCTCCTCCTTCGTGACCGATTGACCCACAAGAGAAAACTTGGCAGCTCTCTTGTCCTACCTGTGAACCGTAAGAGCTGCATGCTCTGCAGGGATCTCAGGTGTGTCTGAGGAGCTCAGACTGACAGACGGGATGAAAAAACTGGTTTCAGACCTGAGATCCTGACAGTTCAGCAGGTTCAGCCTTCAGCCTGGAGCTGCAGGTCATCAGGTCAAAGAGAGGCTAAAGATTCCTCAGGAGTCACGTATTCTAAATAAAAATTACATCATTTTCTCCTGACCGGTCACCCTAATTAAAAAAAAAAAAACTTTTAATTTTATCTTATTTAAAATTAATCTTTGTAAATGAAAATTACTCATGATTAGACAAGAAATTTACTCTATAAAAACAAGATGATCAAACAGCTTTTTAATTCACTTTCTAAATGTTTAGAAGCTCCCTCCTTTTGTTCTATAAGTTTTTATATTTTATAGAAATTTAGCTAGAAAAGCAGAAGCTGGAGGAAAAGAATAGATAAAAACTTTATGACTGAGTGAAAAATAAGAAAATCGTGAAAATCAGAATCGCATAAAACTCCGAAAATATAAAATAGGATTTTTCTTTTGTGACAGAAAATTTAGTTGATTTAAAACATCCAGATTGATTGTAACTCATTCAAAATAACTTTTTTAAAACATTATGTTAAATATTGCTTTATTTTGAAACTTAATTTCTTCTGGTTTATTAAAAACTGCTGATTCAGACAAAAACAATGAATTGGTGGATGGGTTTTTGGATATAAAAAAGAAGCTTAGAATTAGCTAACAGTAGCTAAAAGCTAAAATCAGAAAAAACTTATAAACCAGTAGAACTAGAGCTAAAGGATTAAATCAGAAAAATAGATGCTAAAAGAAAAATCTAGCAAATCTATAGCTAAAAGCTTAAATCAGCAAAGTTGTTGGTAAAACCTAAATTAGCTAAAATTATTGCTAAATTCAAAAAACAGCAGAACAATAGCTAAACTCACATTTTACAAATCCACGAATATATGCAAAAATTAGCAAAACCATAGCTCAAAGCTACATTTATTAAAACAGTAGCTAAAAGCTCAAATTAGCGAAGTTGTAGCTAAAACCTAAATTAGCTAAATTTATAGCTAAAATAATAAAAAATAGCAAAGCACTAGGTAAACACACAATTAGCAAAAAGATAACCATAACTAGCTAAAATTAAACATTTGCAAAACATAGCCTAAAGTTAAACATAACAAAATGTGAGCTAAAACCTAAAATGAGCAAAACATAAGCCAAAGCCAAATTAGCAATAACTCAAAGCTGAATTTATTAAAACCGTAGTAAAAAGCTCCGTTTGGCAAAAATGTTGCCAAATCAGCAAAGCCATAGCTAAAAGCAAAATATAGCAAAATTGTAGCTATAATCAAATTTAGCACTTTAGCTACAAATAAACTTAAATTAGTAGCTAAAAGTTAAAATCAGCAAAGTTGTTGCTAAAACCTAATATAGCTAAACTTATAGCCAAAGCAAACTAAACACCCAACTAGCAAAACCATTGCTATAGCTGAAAGTAAATTAAATAAAATAGTAGCTTATGTCTAAAATTAGCAAAACCTAGCTACACCATAGCTCAAAGCTATCAACACCATTGCTGAAAGCTAAATATAGCAAAAGTAGTAGTTAAAATCAGGTTTAGCATCAGTAGCTAAAAGCTAAAATGAGCAAGACATAACATGTCACATTACAATTCCGTCACTTTAACACAATCATAAAAATAGTTTGTTTTGGAATTTTTTTTTTCATGAAATGAAATAAACAAAAAAATATGTTTTAAATTTTTCACTTTTAAATTTTCCTTAATTTAAATTGAATTTAAATTTATTAAAGCTACTTTAAATGAGTTGAAGAAAGAAGAAAAAACTGAAATATAACGTTTTGTTCAAAACAACCATGTTTTGACTTCATGTGAGGGAAAACACGTGTAACGTGGAGTTTCTCCACCTTTGTCCCTGATGTTGGAGTGAAAAGTGAACCTGGGAGGAAAACAAAGACTGGAGGGAGCTGGAGGGCTGGGTTGGGGTAAACAAAAACGGCACCAAGGCTTTCGACACCTCCTTTTCAGGCAGGTTGTGCCAGTCACGCCATTCTGCGTGGGTACACTGTGACATGACGTCACCTGCCACACACACACACACACACACACACACACACACACGGTATTAGTAACGTTATAAGAATAAATCTGATGACAACATAAGCAGAAGAATCAGTAAAGTTCTCGTTTCCTTCACTTCCTGTCAGTTTTTGCTTTTTGTTTTATTGAGATTCTTGGAGATATCCCCTCAAACACGTCGACCTGTTTTTCTGTAACGTAACTCCTGCTGGTTTGCAGGAAAAAAAGGCAAAAATAGAAATGTATTTGAGGAAGAGGCCTGGGGACATGTGGCAGTTAAAAACAGACGCTCTCAGGAGACGTTCGGAACAAAAGCTTCTCCTGAAAACATGACAGCTACACAAACCAGCCCACCGCCGACTTGTGCGGCGTCTGGTTCACGTCATGTTGCCGCGCCGAGGTTATATAAATTATCCTTGTGCACGTCTGGGACTGGAGCGTGTCAAAATGTATTGACTTACATAAATTTGCTTCACCCTTTTCAAAGTGAAATCAGAAAATATGTCAACTAATTTGTCAGCTAGTTCGCGTTTATCCTCAGGTTCAAGGCACCTGAGGACTGAATGACAAAGTTTTATTATTTGGTGGTTTGTTTTACAGAAATCCTGTTGTAATGATGAACTCAAAGCCATTTAATATCTTTAAAATCACTTCAAAGTCAACAATTTTACTAACAACTGGTGATGAGTACAGTTCCAGTAATTTGCTAACAGCTAATAGTGGAGCTAACTTTTCGTTTAGCAGATTAGCATGTTTTCTAAGTCTGGAAACTGTTACCAGACTAGTTAGCTTCCACTAAATTTATTTCTGCTCTTGTTATTATGAAAAACGCAGACATTTAATGTCTTTAAAATCACTTCAGAGCCAACAGTTTTACAAATGAACGATTAGTGGTGGGTGGAGTTGTGCTAATCTGCTAATAGCAGAGCTACGTTTTTGTTTAGCAGATTAGTTTTTTAACTTTAGAAACCGTTAGCAAACCAGTTAGCTTCCACTCTTTAAAATCACTTCAAAGTCAACAAATTTACAATTGGGCAACCAGTGATGGGTACAATTCCACTAATGGCTAATAAAAGACTTAGCAAATTAGCATTTTGGCTAACTTTGGTAGCAGATACATTAGCTGCCACTAAATGTGGACCTAGTTCTTCTAACGAAGTCTAAAACAAAACCAACTCTCCCCTCACACATGCAGCGCTGCACGCCTGCGTCATGCTGTGGCATCTGTAGCATTTTCCAATTCAACTGCTTTTGCTTTTTACTGTTTGGTGGACAAAGAAATGTTTTTTATTAGCTTTAGACGAGATTCGGACGTTTCTGCGGATAAAATGACAGACTTAGGTTAGCGGTTATATGTTAACGTCTTTTACTTGTGAAGCTAATTTTTTGGTTAGCTGTGGCCGCCTCTGTTAGCATTGAAGGAAACTAATTGTTTTTTTTTATTCTAAAAGGTTTGATTAAAACATTTTTTATTTTCACTGAAATATACTTTTAGATATTTTATATCATTAAAAAGATTATGCTAATCCTAACAAAGGAGATGATCTAGGTATTAACTCTGTCAGCTAACAGCACAAAATGCTAATTCAATTATTCAACTTAAAGAAAATAAAATAATTTGTGTCTCAAATTCTGGCATGAAAGGAATGCTGAACCTTTAATTCTTTATTTGGTTTTTTTACACGTACCGTTTAGCGTCCGGTTGTTCGTGTTGAGTCTAATATTTAACAGCGAGATAAAACCTACAGTTTACATGTGACCAAGGTTTGAAAAACCAACGTGAGATAAGGTTTGTAGCTGGGTTTCTGGGTGTGAGCAGGCCTCCTATTAACAATCAGAGCTGTTTAAACAAGATATAGCATGTCCATTACCAACTCAGGTGTGTTCGGACTGAAAATCACGGCCTCGAGTCAACACAGCTTCCACCTGGACTGATAGGCAGCCGAAGTTTACCCTCTAAAACCTTTTTAAACAAAGCTCAGGAGGCAAAATGACAATCTGGGCAAACTTAGTGATTTCAATCCAATATTTTCACACAACCTGCATACTTTAAAACAAAAGGCTTCAATTCGGGCCGATTACGACAGTTTCTGTGTGTCTTTGTTTTCACGGGGGCTCAAAAGCAATTTACATTCCTGCGTCTGGTCTTTAAAGGCAGGTGGAGGTGTCTTCGGATGAGGTTCGGCTGTTTTTGGGAGCGACTCCTCTCCGTTTGTGTGTTTTCGTCTGACTGGAACAGCTTTCATCAGTAACGTCGTCCGACGTGTCATTTCATCAATCACCTGTAAAAAATAAAAAATCTCTTTACCTGTGGGAGTGGACCTGTTTGGTTTGGTGGGGGGGTTATTTATCTCTGACAGGTGGTCCCAGCCAGATGATTATTGCTCATTTATGTACGACGCACGCACGGCCACCGTTAGCCGACAACGTCCCACCTGTACGTTCAAAAGCATGTTCAACGGCTCGGTTAAACCTCACACCCCACTGACCACCGCTCAGCCGGGCCGGTCTGGGGTTTAGGGGTTTGATTAGATTCGATTAGGTGGTTCAAAGTGAAAGAGAGAGAAGCTGAACCGGGGAGTTTTGGTGTGAGTGCCGCTGGTTTGCATGCATTGTGTGAGGAGACGGCAGCGCTGCAGAGTGTGTGTCTGTGCATGCTCGTGTGAGCCACCGTGTTGGAATGCTGGCCTCGGGCTCTCGGCAGCTCACAGCTTCAACTTCTGTAAACAAAGTGATGGCAGAGGACTGGAGGACCACACAGCCTCTTCAGAGAAACAACAGAGCGCTTCGGCTGCTGCTGCTGCTGCTGCTGCTGAGGACAGGTTTACATGAGCCGAAGAGTTCTGATCCTGCTTTTACAAGTCATCCAGACCGGTCAACAGAACTCAAACTGAATACAACTTTATTAGTTTGGGTCAAAATACAAGCATTTCAATGACAGTTCACCATTTACTATCTGGCAAACATGCCAGGCATGAAAACTATTTTTGTCTTTTTAAGCTACTTACTTTTTACTAGTTTTAATTTTTCTCTACTCTTATGTCACAGTTACCTTTTAGCTAGTCTTTTGCTATTTTAACTATAACGTTTTGCTGCTTTTATCTACCCTTTAAAGACATTTGGCTTTCTAAGTAGCTTTTTGCATGTTTTAGCTAGCCTTTGGATAATTTTAGCAAGTGTTTATTCTACTTTTAGCTTGAATTTTAATTTACCTTTTTCTTCTTTTACCAAGCATTTATGTAGTTTTAGCTATGGGTTTTGCTACTTTTGGCTTTTATTCAACTATATTACATTCATGCTTTTAACTAGTCTTTGGCAACATTTAGCTTTTAGCTAGCTATTATTTTTGCTACTTTGAACTTTAGTTCACCTTATGTTACTTTTAGCTAGCCTTAGGAAGGTTTTAGCTTGTTTTGCCACATTTAGCTTGAATTTTAGTTTTTAATTCACCTTCTTCTGCTTTTAGTTAGCATTTATCTAGTTTTAGTTAGTGTTTTTGCTGCTTTTAGCTTTTATTCAACCCTATTTTATTAATCTTTTGCTGCTTTTAACTAATCTTTGGCTTCTTTCAGCTTTTGGCGTGACTTTTGACTTATTTTTGCTACTTTGAACTCTAGTTCACCTTATGTTACTTTTAGCTAGCCTTAGCCAGTGTTTTGCTACTTTTAGCTTGAATTCTACTGTTTGTAGTTCACCTTTTGATGCTTTTAACTATCCTTCATCTGCATTTATCTTTCAGGAAGCCTTTTGCTATTATTGCTAGCCTTCGGCTACATTAGCATAGATTTTATCTTGTTTTTTCATTGTTTTGATGAATTTTTCATGATGTGTGCTGCTGACACGTCATCCTTAGGAAAAAGATCTTGAGCTTTTATTTGGTTAAATGATTAGCATGTTGCTACTTTTAGCTTTTAGTTAGTGTTTCACAACTTTCAGCTAGCATTTTTTTAACTGTATTTTTGACTGTTTTATCTTGCTAAAACCCCATCTGTTATTGCAAATTAGCCTAAGCTATAAAAGTTTTAGAGTTCGGTATTTTCAATACTCGTTTTTCTCTAAACACACAAAAAATAAATTAAATTATTATTTTTTTTAGCATTTCTAATTTTAACTTTAACAGCTCACTTTCAGCTATTATTTTTAGTAAATATTGAGTCATTCAGCTTCCAGCATTCATGCTGCATTGTTTCATTAGTTGAATTTTTATTTTTTCTAATGTCTTTTTCCAAAATGATACCAAGAAAAGAAAAAAAAGCTTCTGTTTTCACTTGTTTCTATTTTGAGACAAACACAGGAGTGCTTTGTTGATTTGCAGTTTTTATTAGTAACAACACAAAAGTAATTTTAGTATTTTTTTCCACCACCACCACGTAAACAGTAACAAACATGTTGAGGCCGGTCGACTGTGTGTACAACACACAACACTGCGCCCACATGTTAAAGGTGTGTTTGTGTGAATCGCACAAACTACTTAAAGCGAGACAATAAAAGTATCGCCGAGTCCGTTAAAACATTAGCAGACCTCCGATGATTTATTCACACGGCGGCTGTTTTCTCCTGCAGACAGTTTATGTTTGACAAGCGTTGTGGTTTAATGTAGCTCCACGAGGTGCGAGCGTGACTCAGTCCTGCTTTTGTTCGGCTCCCTGATAACAATCCAACTGTCGCCTCATTACGAGCCCAAACAGGTTGGATTAGATGTTTGAACATTTAGGAGCGCTTTGCGTGTCGTGCATGACTGTTTGTGTAAATCAAACCTGTGCGTCTGCATCGCTACATTCAGACAATTTGATGGGTGTTTGGCTAAAACGTGGCGTGGTGGTAGCTGAGAGTCGTCCTAAACAAATACTTCAACTTATTTATAAATAGGGCATAAACATAAATATATAATTCCTCTTTAATTCTGCATTTCCTCTAGTGTGTGTGCGGATGTGTGTGCGGCTGCAAACTCATAATAAATACCATCAATCTATACCGTTGCACTTAATGGAAAGTAATAACCAAAGTAAAAGCATCAGACTTTATTTCCTGCTGCGCCCTCGGCAGCAGGAGGAAATCTGTGCTGCAGCTGAAGATAATCAAACATAAAGTCAGGGTTTGGTTTCTTTGTGTTTCATCACAAAGAAACTCATAAAAGCATTCAAAACATCGTCTTCCTCATGCCACACTGACGCAAACATGTCTAAAAAAACACTAAATATTAAGACATGAATTCTTTTGTGCTAAAGTTATAGCTCACTTACTATATTAAGCATTTTATAATAAATTAGTAAAATAAAAATTCAGTTTTTTAATTATGTTTGTTTTTTACTGCTGTTTATCGTGTTGTAAACGCGCAGTTTAAACTTTTGTTTAGATAAATAAACACCTTTCACTTTCTGCAAACACCTGTTAACATCAGCGCAGGTATTTGTTGTTCATTTCCTTCCGTAGCCGAGCAGTAAGCCTCGATGAAGAACAACCTGTTCCTCACTTCAATTAAACAAACCTTTTTTATCCTCCCTCCTGTCAGGCAAGATTAGTTTAGAGAGGCTCAGCGATCCTTCGCTGTTCGAACTTGTCTCATTATGCAACACAGTCGGTGATTCCGTTCCTCGTTCAAAAACGCTGGAGTGGAAAAGATCCGTCACGACATCGGTTGATGTGTTCTTTTCTTTGGGGCACGTTAAGCATTTGGGTGTGAGAAAATCAACCCATTTCTCAGTAAAAAAAAAAAAACTCGCTCAAAGCTATCAATTAGGTTTGCTTTAGTTTGCCTCATTATGGCTGTGTTTATGTTAATCGTGGGTTGCGATAGAAACGATTTTCAAAAACCCAAATTCTTTGCATATTTCTTGTTGTCCTGTCAAGTCATCATTACTTTGCAGGTTTCAGTTTTTGGGTTGGGTAACCTAACATCAGAGATCTGCTACTGACGTCTTTACTAATGGAAAGATTTTTTATTTTTGTCATTACTGCCCACATTGTGCGTGGATTCAGCTAGAATGGATGTCAGTTATTCCCATAATAACTCATCAGGGTAATTTATCTCTTCAACATGAGGTTTGTGTACTGTAAACTTCAGGACTGTGCACCTCCGGTGTGTTGCCTACAAACTGTCAATAACATGATTCATTAGAAAGATATGGACAGCAAAAGCTGAAACAATGTAATACAATTCATCCTTTGATTTAGCCCTTAATTGAGATTTTATTCAGCCTTTAATCCCAATACAATTCAGCCTTTAATCGAGATACAATTCAGCCTTTAATCGAGATACTATTCGGCCTTTATTCCTGATACGATTCAGCCTTTAATTGAGATACGATTCAGCCTTTATTCGAGATACTATTCAGCCTTTATTCCTGATACGATTCAGCCTTTAATTGAGATACGATTCAGCCTTTATTGAGATACCATTCAGCCTTTATTGAGATACGATTCAGGCTTTAATCATGATACGATTCAGCATTTAATTGAGATATGATTCAGCCTTTAGTTGAGATACAATTCAGCCTTTATTCCTGATCCGATTTAGCCTTTATCAAGATACGATTCAGCCTTTATTTCCGTTATGAATCAGCTTTTAATCAAGATATGATTCAGCCTTTATTGAGATACCATTCAGCCTTTAATCCCAATACAATTCAGCCTTTATTCAAGATACGATTCAGCCTTTATTGAGATACGATTCAGGCTTTAATCATGATACGATTCAGCATTTAATTGAGATATGATTCAGCCTTTAGTTGAGATACAATTCAGCCTTTATTCCTGATCCGATTTAGCCTTTATCAAGATACGATTCAGCCTTTATTTCCGTTATGAATCAGCTTTTAATCAAGATATGATACAGTCTTTAATGGAGATATGATTCAGCCTTTATTCCTAATATGATTTAGCCTTTATTCCCGATACCATTCAGCTTTTAATCGAGATACGATTTAGACTTTATTCCTGATACGATTCAGCCTTTAAACAAGATATGATTCAGCCTTTAATTGAGATACGATTCAGCCATTATTCCTGATACAATGCATCCTTAATCGAGATACAATTCAGTCTTTAATCGAGATATGATTCAGCCTTTAATCGAGATATGATTCAGCCTTTAATCGAGATACGATTTAGTCTTTAATCGAGGTACGAATTAGTCTTTAATCGAGATACAATTCAGTCTTTAATCGAGATATGATTCAGCCTTTAATCGAGATACGATTCAGTCTTTAATCGAGATATGATTCAGCCTTTAATCGAGATATGATTTAGCTTTTATTCCTGATAAGATTCAGCTTTTAATCAAGATACGATTCAGCCTTTATTCCTGATACGATTCAGCCTTTAAACAAGATATGATTCAGCCTTTAATTGAGATACGATTCAGCCTTTTATCGAGAAATGATTTAGTCTTTAATCTAGATACGATTCAGTCTTTAATCGAGATACGATTCAGCCTTTAATCGAGATACGATTCAGTCTTTAATCGAGATACGA
>JARVJO010000227.1:2622253-2656493 GCA_031762555.1 Cynodonichthys magdalenae | reverse complement strand
GTAAAAAATAATGGAAGTCAATGCAAGGTCCCCATAAAGATAGCTGTACCAGACTGTGTGTGTGTGTGTGTGTGTGTCAGACACATGTTTTGGAAATATGTCCCTTGGTTTAGACAAAATCCAAGTAGGCGTTTTGCAGCATGGCACGAAGCTGCTTTAGTTTTATTTTCACTGCAGCAGTTCTGCATCCTGCTGTTTCACTTTCAGTATTATTACCTTTCACTCCTCCTGCTGTCCCCTTTCACTCCTCCTGGTGTTACTTTTCACTCCTCCTGTCACTCCTCCTGCTGTCACCTTTCACTCCTCCTGGTGTTACTTTTCACTCCTCCTGTCCCTCCTCCTGTCCCTCCTCCTGTCACTCCTCCTGCTGTCAACTTTCACTCCTCCTGTCACTCCTCCTGCTGTCAACTTTCACTCCTCCTGTCACTCCTCCTGTCACTCCTGCTGTCACCTTTCACTCCTCCTGTCACTCCTCCTGCTGTCCCTCCTCCTGTCACTCCTCCTGCTGTCACTCCTCCTGTCACTCCTGCTGTCACCTTTCACTCCTGCTGTCACTCCTGCTGTCACTCCTCCTGTCACTCCTCCTGTCACTCCTGCTGTCACCTTTCACTCCTGCTGTCACCTGTCACTCCTCTTCCAGGTTAATTTATGAAAAGTGTGTCTTTAGCTGAGATGAGATTTCAGCTGCAGCTCTCTGGCTCCCTCTAGTGAAGCTGAGGTGTAATTGTCTGTTTGATGTGAACTCATTTGACCTCTGCAGTTTCAAAGTTCTGACTCCCCCTCACGTGGAGAGGTCAGCACATGGTTTCGGCTGTGGTTCGGCTCAGGAACACATCCGAACACAAACTCACTCCTGAAACTGTTTTCTGTGTAAAAAAAAAAAGATCAGTGTGAAACTGAATGATTTACTGTAGCTGAAATTAGCTGAATGCAAGATGTTAGAACTGAAAAAGCAGAACACTAGCTAAAGGCTAAAATAAGCAAAATGCTAGATAAAAGCCAAAAGTAGCAAAATGCTAGTTAGAAGTTAAAAGTACTGTTTCTTAAAACTAAAACAACTAGAAGCTAAAGGCAGGAAAAGGCTTCACTAAGGTTCACAACTAGCTTTGTAAGAGTAGCAAAAAGGTAGCTGAAAGTATCAAAAGGCTAGCTAAAAGTAGCAACAGGCTTGGTAGAAGTAGCAAAAAGCTATAAGTAGCTTTAAGTGTCAAACAAGTGAGATAAAGTTAGTCAAAGTCTACCTGGAAGATGCAAAAAACTAGACAAAGTAGCAAAACAATAGCTAAAAGTTGCACCAGGCTTAGTAAAAGCTAAAAGAAGCCTAAGAAGCCAAAAACAGAAAAATTAGGATGAATCCGATTTCAAACAGACATTTGTAAATCTGTAAAAAATATCTATATATTTCTAAAGTAAAAAAATGTGTAAAGTATAAACTGAAATAGAAGTAGTCAAACTGAAAAACAAATCGTTATAATTTCTGACTCAGCATTCTTTTATCGTCTGAATGCTGACTCAGCGTTACTGTGAAAGCCTGCATGTTTTACTGATGAATGTGGAGTTATAAGAAACGGTTTGTGTGACTTCTGAAGCGTGTCTGTCTTCTGTCCCTCAGTGGGGGGCGGAGCTCTGGGCCTGGAGGGCGACGCCCACTCGTCCACCCTGGGCAGGATCGGCCACTCTGCATCTCTGAAGAGAGGCGGCAGCCTGCGAGCGCAGCGACCCAGCAGTGAGTTCAACCCCCCACACACTCGGGGCTGAGGAGGGGCTTCCCTGCCTCTGACCACACTGTGTGTCTGTGTGTGTGTGGGGGGAATCTCCTCACACCGCTGCGTACAGTAACAACAAAAACACAAATAATATTTTAATTCCGAGAATGAGTTAGTGGTGCTTCTTTGAACCGTCGGTGGCACAGTTTGATCTCCTCGCTGATCGACAGTTTCATTATTTTAAAAAATAAAAACATGTTTTTATCCTCCTCGCAGCCTGGCGCCTGGAAACTCCGCAGCCGGTGCAGTTTGTGGAGAAGCTTTCGGATGTGGTGATCGGCCAGCTGCCTAACTTCTGGAAGCTCTGGATCTCTTACGTTAACGGGAGTCTCTTTAGTGAGGTAGACGAGTTCAAACACCCAGATCAGAATCAGAAAGTCATTTTTACAACGACACCTGTCGGAGCCACCTCAGCAGAAACACAAACCTGACTGTTAGTCAGTCGGTTTGCAGAGAATGAGTTCAAGTTGACACATGAGAAATCAAAGTTATTTGGAAGGTTTGGTTTAAAACTCTTGAATTGAAATCCTTGAAATATATATATATATATATATATATATATATATATATTTTTTACCTTCAAATAATTCCATGGATTCAGTTTTTTTAACACCTGAGTTTGAAGAGAAAATAACTAAATTCCACTCCCAGATGTTTTGTTTTTTATTTTTTACAGGAACCTTAAAAATATATACATTTTCATGCATTTTGGATCAGTGTGTATGGAAGAGGATTAGTGCCAAAAGAATGTTGTTGTTTTTTTAGAATAGAATTTCTTACTATAAAAAAAGAAAACTGAATGTTCACCTTAATCTCAAAGTGCTGACTTAACTCTCAAAACCTCAGAATTCAAAGATTTTTCTCCGAATCTCAGAACTTTGAGTTTAAAGTCAGAAATTCTTCATTTTTCTCAGGATTCTCAATAAAAAAATGAAGTCAGAATTCTAAGTTTAATCTCAGAGTCTTACTTCTCAAGGTCCCTCTTGAAAAACAGATTGTGTGTGTGTGTATATATATATATATATATCTTATGTATATCTTATATATGTATATCTCAGCGAGGATTTTATTTTGTTAAACAAAGATTTTCAGATTTTTGACATCATTCTCTAAATCTAAGAATTTTTAGAAAATTTAATCAATTCTGTATTAAAGTCAGAATTTGGAAACTTTTTTTTTTTTCAAAAACTTTCTTCATAATTTGTACTTTAATCTAAAAATTCTTTCAAAACAAAGTAAGAATTCTACATTTGTTCTCAGGATCTCGAAATTTTGAGTTTAAGCTCAGATTTCTTACTTCAGTCTCAAAATCTCAGCATTTATAGAAATAGAATTTTAACATTAAATTAAGAATTTTGTAATTAAGTCAGAATATTGAGATTAAAGTCACAAATCCACCATTTTTCTCAGAATTCTGACATTAATTTAACAATTCTGAGATTAATGTCAGAAATCTGCCTTTAATCTCATAATTCTGAGTGAAAAATCAGAATTATTGGAATAAACTCAAAATTCTAACTTCTCCCTCATAATCTAAATAATCTAGTTCAAATCCTGACTCAAAATTCTGACAATTCTGTAAATAATGTCAGAATTCTGAGTTTAGTTTTGGGGAAATGTCATAATTCTAAAAAAAAAAAATGTGCAAAAAAACGCTATTAATCTTTTATGTTATTTTGTTTTCAGATGAGATGAAGCATTTCTTGTTTGTTTGTTTGTTTTCCTGCAGACTGGAGAGAAATCTGGGCAGGTTGAGAAGTCCAAGAAGAACGCCAGACAGAGACAAAACGACTTTAAAGTACCAGAAAAATATCAAACAATCTAAAACCAAAGTTTTACCCGTTGAGAGTCAGATTCGTAGATTCATTTCCATCTCTTACAGAAAATGATCGAGGAGCTGACCAACAGACTGGTGAAGCTGATCCGGGGGGCTCTGCTGCCCACCACCCTGCCTCGAGCCGAGCTGGGCGTTTATGGGGGCTGGGAGGACAAACCAGAACTGACAGGATCCTGGCTGACCCAGATCATACACACCGTCAGGTCCGACCGCGCTGAAGGTCAGCGACACGCCTGTTTTAGTTTTTCATTAACCGTGTCGGCTTGTTTTTGTTTACTCAGGGGTTGTCACGAAGCTCTGTCAGCTCTGGAGATCCCAAACGATCTGCTGCAGGTGATCCAGGATCTGCTGCTCGAGCTGAGAGTTCACTGCCTCATGATGACCCTGCTGCTCACCACTGAAGGTGAGCTCTGCTCCTAAACATTTGTTTCTAAACATCAACACCTCCAGGGTTCCGTAGGTGAAAGTGTTATGAGACCAAAACCAGACATGTTCAGTTTCACTTGTGGTTTGGTGTGGTCATTTAGAGAAGAGTGACTGGTTTTCACTGAAGTCCTCACACCCCGCCCCCTTTACTCACACTTTTCTACACAGACACACATCTGTCTGTGAAGAAAATCAGATTTTATATCATGTGGGATTTTTTCTTGTGAACTTGTTTTTATTTTGTGTTTTGTCATCTGAAGGTTAGAGTTCAGTAAAGTGTTACGAGTTGTTTCTGTTTTGTTTTACGTTCAGACGTGAAGAGGCTCGCTGAGAAGGAAGATTGGGTCGTAGATAACGAGGGAACCACCAGCCTGGTGAGGACATGTTCGGCACCAAGCACCTCTGAGATTCACAATAAGAACGGATTCTTTCCTGTAAAATGATTCACAGCAGGTTCAACTCAGTGTTGTTGTTGTTTGGCTGTAAGCAAAATTATTGTTCTGGAAAACTTTATTTCTGCTGCAGAGTTGAGCTGATCTCTGACAAAATTAAACATTTAATAATCAGAATTAGTGCCAAATTATATGGAGGTCCGGAAGGGTCCGCAAGATGTAAAATACACAATACAACATAAACAAGACACAACAACAAAAAATGATAACACAACAGCAAAAGAAAAGACTCAGCGCCAAAACACAACAACAGAAGATCAAACACAACAAAAAATGCACAACAAAAGACACAAAAACAAACAACACAAAATAACAACTAAAGACACAAAAACAAATGTTTTTTTTTTCCAAAAAAGCAACTAGCAACAAATGGAGCGACTGTGTTTTGAGGCACAGCCTCGTTCTGTGGCTGCTTGAATTGTCGTCACTTTGGGGCTCGTCCGGGATTCCTGCTGAACTTCCTGTTCATCCTGTAGAACGTTTTCAGAGAGTTGTTGCTTGTTACTATTTGGGGAGAAAAGTTATTTGAAAACTTGCTTAATTGGAGTTGTGTTGTGGCTTTTTGTTTAGTTGACCCTTCTGGGCTGCCGTAGTATCATGATATTAAATGTATTTTGGTTCGTGTGTCTCACTAAAGGATAATAAATGTGATGAAGTCACCGCTGTAGGACTTCTGCACATTAACACTTGTTCCTTGTTTTAAATCGTGTTTTTGTTTTTTGCCAGCCGTCCAAGTTCGAACATTGCCTGGTTCAGATGCTGCAGTCGCTCAAAGAGCCTCTGGAAATCAAACCTGGAGAAATCAACGTAAGTTAAGGCTTATTTAAAGCCGTAATGTGGTGATGTATCTCTGTCCACTTTGTAGGTAGAGTTTAAATATTCTCCCTGTGCAGCTGTGGGTTTTCTCCAGGTTCTATGGTTTCCTGTTTGTCTCTGTGTCCCTGTCTAAAGTGTCCCCCGCTGGACATGGACTCCAGCTCTCTGTGACCCAGAATGAAGAAACGGATAAAAAAAAAAAAAGATTCTTCTGAGGCTGAGTTTTTACTCCATCTGTTTCAGGTGCTGCAGTTAGACCAGGTCCAGGACCAGGCTGCGGTTCTCAGTGTGAGCATCATGAAGGTAAGGACCTCTAAAAACCACCGCTCCTCCGCTAAACAAAAATCTTAGCTCCGCTAACACTAAACCGCAGACAGAGATTTAGCTCTAACTTGTGATACTTCCAATTTAACCCTTTCAGAATAAAAGCATTTCTTTGATTGAGTTTTTATTTTTATAAATATCATTTGAAGTTCAAAAGCAAATACTTTCCCTACCATATAGTTAATTTTTGTATTTATATATTGCTAAATGTTTGTTTATTTTTTAAGTTTAGCAGCTAAAGATGCTACATGCTAACACACACAGTGCCTGACATGTCCAGCACTGCTTGTAAAAGCGGACGCTTTATTTAATTTAGGATAAACAGCATAAAAATATATTCTTTTAGTGGATTTAAAATTAGCAGAACCGAATTCAGCGGAAGCTTATCGGTTAGCTAATGGTTTTCAAAATTAGCATAAAAGCTAATCCGCTAAATGAGAAGCTAGTGTCGCTATTACCAGATAAGCGGAACTGGTTCCACCACTGGACTTTGCATCGACTTACATTCATTTTCCAGTTGTTTCTATAGCCTGAACCTAACACCAAATACACACACAAACACACACACAAACACACACACACAACTGTACAACTATACAACTCAGCTGCACTGAGTAGAAATAAAACGTTTGAAGTTCATTTTTTAAGTTTTATTTATTCTGACCCCCCTGATCCACACAGTTTTTATTTTTATTCCTTTTTTTAAATGTGTAATACTCGATTTATTTGCTCCTCTTTACTTTGTATATTACAAGACTAATTTTCCGTTTGTGGTACAGATCAGAAGTTTGTTGTATTTGTTGTTTTTGATTCGTGTGTTCTTCTCAGGCTTTCATAAACTGTTTGGAGCGTCTGAGCACAAACACAGACGGACACTTTGACACACCTCGGTGAGTATTTTAAACACTTTTCTTTGTGTTTTATTGCTCGTACAGTTTAAGTACACGTCTTTTTGTCCACACAGCTCCGTCTCAGTGGACCTGTCCTCCCCGGATCGATTTTCTGCCGTCCACGAAGGCTTCAGCCCGACACCTGTAAGCTTTACTTCCACCGTACGGTTGAAGCTTTACGCCCTGAGATCCCACCGCATGAGACAGGCAGCATCACCAGAGCGTGGGCTCTCTCTCTCTCTCTCTCTCTCTCTCTCTCTCTCTCTCTCTCTCTCTCTCTCTCGTCTCTGGAACCACAAAATGTTATCAGGCTGTTTCCTGGTTGTGGACAAGCAGCAGATACGTCCTCATTTCCTGTAACTTGTTTGAGATGTTGGCGAGTTGGGTGGGGGTTACAGGAGGAGGATGAAGAGCAGGGTTCAGGCTGTTTTCTGGTAAAAGGAAGTGGAGCAAGGTGCAGATGGGGTTTCCCCGCCCCGAGCGTGTGCGGCGGGACTCTGGCAGCTCGGCTCAGCGGATGACCAGCGTCAGGACTGATTTCACTCACGGCGTAACTCGTCGTGTTTGTGCTGTTAGAAACCGCCGCGTAGAGCTGAAACAGAAATCTCACCAGTTCACCAGCTCTGGGTATCTGTGTGTTTCAAACAGCTGCAGGTTCACATCTCTGCAGCCGAAGAGGGTTAGCTAACCGCTAAGCTAACCGCCAATCATCGCTAGTCTCGCCGGCTCTCAGCTCGTGTTTGTTAGTTTGTTTTGGTTGAGTGAAGTGACCCGCCCACACCTCCACCTGTCCAAGTTCTCTTCCACTTGTTCCCACCACCACTGTCCTCATCTGTCTGTCCTCATACGTGTCCTGGACCAGTTTAATTTGTCCTGCTGTCCTCATACGTGTCCTGTACCAGTTTAATTTGTCCTGCTGTCCTCATACGTGTCCTATACCAGTCTAATGTGTCCTGCTGTCCTCATACGTGTCTTGTACCAGTTTAATTTGTCCTGCTGTCCTCATACGTGTCCTATACCAGTCTAATGTGTCCTGCTGTCCTCATACGTGTCTTGTACCAGTCTGTGTCCTGCTGTCCTCATACGTGTCTTGTACCAGTCTGTGTCCTGTACCAGTCTGTGTCCTGCTGTCCTCATACGTGTCTTGTACCAGTCTAATGTGTCCTGTACCAGTCTGTGTCCTGCTGTCCTCATACGTGTCCTGTTTCTAACTTGTTTCTCTTTTATCAGTCGAATCTTAAAGTCATATTTTGGACATTTGAACCTGAGTTTTTCTAATTATTATTTTTTATTAATTTTTTTGTGTGTTCTTCATCTTTCAGGAGCAGCGTCTCCTCATCGTCCTCAGTAACTGTCAGTACCTGGAGAGACACACCTTCCTGAACCTGGCCGATCACTTTGAGAAGCACGGCTTCACGGGGACGGAGAAGATCACTCGGGTCTGTCTCAGAACAGAAAAGAAAGTTCAGGATCAGACCGATCAGAGAGCAGCTCTTTTCTCAGCAGAGCGATGACTCTTGATTTAAAAAAAAAAACAGCTAAATGTCACCGTCTTCAAAGCTCAGTTCCACATTTTGAAGCCTGCAGACATGATGACTAACGACTGAATCACAAAGACATTAGGTGTTGGGTTGGTTTTCCTGTAAAAACTGTTGAACATTGAGACTCATCAGATGAAATTATATGATAAAAGACATTTAAACAGCCTGAAATCCCCCGATAAACAGTAAATACTTAGAAAACATCAGTGACATTCAATCATATATAGAATTTAGTGAAAAAACTTTTAAAGATTACCTTCTTATAACTCTAATCAAAGAAATTATATATTTTAAATATAACACCAGTGGTCCTTGTTTAGTTTAAAATTACTTAAATTTTTTTTATTTACCAGACGGCCAGATTTTATCCATAAAATTGAAATTTTACACAAAGAGATTAGATTTCAGCACATCCAAACAAAAACAGGAGTATTTTCTGCTCCTGCAGGTGAGCGTGGACCTGGTGCGGGAGCTGGACAGGAAGCTGTTCGAGGCCTACATCGAGAGACGGGCCGACCCGATCGCCGGCTCCCTGGAACCGGGCATCTACGCTGGATATTTTGACTGGAGGGACTGCCAGACGCCCACAGGTAACGAACACCAGCGCCATTTTTATGTTTAAAAAAGCTGAGAGGGAAAAAATAACCAGATCTGTTATCCTGTTAGCATTGTTAGCGATTAGCACCTTTTTTATGTTTAAAAAAAGCTGAGAGGGAAAAAATAGCCACAACTGTTATCCTATTAGCATTGTTAGCGATTAGCACCTTTTTTATTTTTAAAAAGCTGAGGGAAAAAATAAACAGATTTGAACCCCAGTTAGCATTGTTAGCAGTTAGCAAGTTTTTTTTATTTTTTAAAAAGCTGAGAGGGAAAAAATAACCAGATTTGTTACCCTGTTAGCATTGTTAGCTCTGTTTGTGGTCAGCACATTTTTTATTTAAACAAAAAGAGCTGAAAGGGAAAAAAGGACCAGATCTGTTACCCTTTTAGCATTGTTAGCGGTTAGCACCTTTTTTATTTTTAAAAGCGGAGGGAAAAAATAACCAGATTTAAACCCCTGTTAGCATTGTTAGCGGTTAGCAGGTTTTTTATTTTTTAAAAAGCTGAAAGGGAAAAAATAACCCGATTTGTTACCCAGTTAGCAGTGTTAGCGGTTAGGAGGTTTTTTTTATTTTTTTAAAAGCTGAGAGGGAAAAAATAACCAGATCTGTTACCCTGTTAGCAGTGTTAGCGGTTAGCACGTTTAAAAAAAAAAAAAAAAGCTGAAAGGGAAAAAAGGACCAGATCTGATGCCCTGTTAGCATCGTTCTGATTGGTCTGGTTGAAGCATGGTTTCAACGTGGAGCTGTGGGCGTTTTTGTGTTTTTGTGACACGTTTCTCCCCCGGCAGCCCTCTGAGCGCAGGTGAAACCTGGAGGCTGAGCGTGTGGTTTACCTCCTCGCCGGCTGTGATGCAACACCGGAGCAGCAGGGTTGGGTTTTCAGGTGCTGCTGCTGGTTCTGCTGCAGCCTCCGGGAGTCTGTGTGCGTTTGGACCGCATGTGAAAGCGGAACATGTTGGACACTAAACCGCGGTTCTAGGATATGAGACTTTCACTTGTCGCTCCTCTCAGTGTGGGACGGGTGTTGGCGTGCTGCGAGGCATTGAGCGGTCCGGTTTCAGTACGCTCTTTCTGTTGCTGTTTTTAATCGTTTCTCTGACAGAGTTTAATAAATGGTTTATTTTTAAAACTTCCAGGCGGCACTTCTAACCTCCTTCCTCTAAGAGCAACGACTAAATATCTTTTTATATTTGAAATAGTTATGTTTTTAACCTTTCAGGTCAAACAAATACATTATTTTAAGATTTAGTTTGTTTTCATGACCAAACATGACCCAATATTTTTGTAACAAAACACGGTTAAATATGTAAATAATTCCTGCTCTGATTTTAGTTTCAGCAATGTCTTTTATTTATCTCTTTTCTTTTATTTTTGTGTTGTTTTTTTTTTATAAAATATTGATATTTAAACACGTCAGTGTTTGCTTATTGGAAAAATGTGCATATTTCATTTCAAAACAAAATGTCTTTAATGTGAGTCATCCAGACCTGAAGAGGGTTTTTTTGTTTGTTTTTTATGAAGTTTGCACAGTTTGCAATAAACTGGACTTTGGTCCAATCACAATCCAGATAGACGGCCTGTCTTGATTGTGATTGGACAGAAGGACAGGTTACTTCTCGGGCCTCTCAAAGCATCAAGAGTGAAGTTACTGTGAGAACTCTCAGCTTTCAGAAACCCTCACAATTTTCTCAATATCACAAAGTCTGTTGTGATCAAGTCTGCGATCGATGATTAAATATGTATTAAATATATGTTTATATTTCTTATTGATAATGATTTTATGTTTATCACCATAAATATTGTTTTATTGCCCAGCCCTAATAAGTATTTAGAAAAATGCACTTCAGTGGCTGTACTACGTGTAGTTTTGAGTAGACCCCCCCCCCCCCGGTCTTAAAGTTTGTCACCCCCCTGAGTCTGCAGGTGTGTTTCAAACAGGAAGTCCTTCTCCTTGTGTTCCTCAGGTGTCAGGAACTACCTGAAGGAAGCTCTGGTGAACATCATCTCCGTTCACGCTGAGGTAAAAAGTCAAACTTGCCAATTTTTACTTTTTTTCTGAACTGGCTCTTTCCTAAAAAAAATATCTGTCCTCTGCAGGTCTTCACGGTCTCCAGGGACCTGGTCCCCCGAGTCCTGTCCAGAATCGTGGAGTCTGTGGCGGACGAGATGTGTCGCCTGATGCAGTGCGTCTCGTCCTTCAGTAAGAACGGCGCCCTGCAGGTACGAGCAGCAGCCCGGGCCTCATATCAGGACCCTGACTCAGACCTGGACCCCAGGTTCAGAGGGATCAGGGGATCCACCTGTGGTTTCTGAAAACAGTTTGAGCTGCTGTCGGTTAAACATTCTGACCTGTTTCTTTTTTCTCTCTCTCTAAACCCGCCTCGCCTCGACCCGCTTCCACGATCAGGCCCGACTCGAGCTCTGCTCCCTGAGAGACGCCGTGGTCGCGTACCTAAACCCTAACAGCAAGTAAGTGCAGCCCCACGTGCACGTGCGTGTGTGCGCTCTGTGATTTATGGCTCGACATAAATCTTCAGTCCAGCGTCCCTCGCTCCCTCACTGCTCTCCCTATTTATGTGAGTTGTTGGGTTCTGGAAAGGAAGTGAAAGTAATCTGGTTCTGTTGTGTGCCTGCTCTGCGGCGCGCACGTGTGTGTGTGTGTGTGTAAGTAGGTCATTGTGCACGTCAGGACACACACTCCTGAGCTGAATTCTCTGCTTTTGGAGTCGTATTGTTTTTACTTTAAACCCTCAATTCCAAATAAACAAAAACAGAATCTGAAAACTTAATTAAATTAATTTAATTAAATGTAAACAACATAAAAAAAGGTAGTTTTTGATTCTCAAAGTTGTTTCAGGAGCAACAAAAAAAGTCTGAGGTACAAATAAGAAACAGCTGGAGGAGAAATCTGCAACTAATTTAGATTTTTTTGGATTTAAAAAGAGAATTTCTGAAGCTGAATCAATTAGAAGTAGATGTTTCAGTGTACCATCCATGCTGCTTAAAGCTCTATCACGCAAAGAAGAAGCACCACCCAGAACCGTCTTCTCTGAACCAAAGATCATTTATTGGGCCAAGGTAAAAAAAAAAAAAAGAGTTCTGTGGTCAAACGAACCCAAATCCTCTGAACTAAAAAGGAAAGGAACAATCCAGACTACCTGCCTCTCTGATGGTATGGGGGTGCATTAGTGCCTCTACATTATAAAACAGGTTTTAGAACATCTGCTCCCATCCAGATGTGAATAAAAAGTGAGGTTTATGTCGTTGGCAGCTCCTTGAGTTCTGTTTTTATTTTAAAAACTGTCACTTGTTTCTGTTTGGACTTTCAGCGCCAGCTTCAAACTGGCTCTGGACTCCCTGCCTCAGCCGCCCAGCGGAGCCGACAAGAAGTGAGTCCGATTTTTTATTTATTTTTTGCCATGTTTGTATATCCAGGAGTTATTTTTTTCATGTTTTTGTTTGTGTTTTATCTCCAGGCTGCTGGAGGAGCAGCTGAACAAGTTTAAGAGCAGCATGCAGCTGCAGCTCACCTGCTTCCAGCCCTCCACCGTCCAGCCTGTGAAGAGATGAACCTTTTTTTATTTCAGCTCCTGTTATCTGTTCAGTTATCACTTCATTAGTTTCACTTTCTGTTTCACTACATGAACACAAATATCTGCAGCTCATCTTGAAGACACCAGATGAGTGGATTTCATTGTTACTGTGCAGGACGGTCCCCGCTCTGCTGGGTATGTTAATGCAGTCTGACCAGGTGGTTCTGGAAAGTTCTGGATCTGCAGCAGGACGTGGGGTCTCCTCTCTGACTGAATTGAGTTGCTGTAATTTGTTTTTCTTCAATAAACTGAGAGCTCAACAATCTGTAGCTTCAGATTTTGGGATTTTATTTTATTTTTTCAAGCAACAAAAAGACTTTTGGTGAAATCAAAGTAGATTTTTTTACTTAAAGCTGTTATTTTTGACCCGTCACTGATTGTTTTTTACTACTTTGGATCACTTCTGGACAAATCCATTCATTATGGAGAGTCCGACCCTCCATCTTTCCATTAAAACGCTTGTCAAAGGCATGGCCCGCGGGCCAAACATGGCCCATCACAGCATTTTATGTGGCCCGTGAGAGCTTCAAAGATTTATTAATGTCTTTAAAATAATCTACTTTAAAGTCATTATTAGCCATAAACTACATCTCCCATAATGCATGTTGATTATTTTAGGAAAGTTGAATTTAGTCTCTCCTGCTGCAGTTGTCTTTATTTTCTGTTTGGGTCAGATTTTTCTGCTCGTTCAGTTTTCTCTGTTTTCTGTGACATTTTCTGAATTGTTGCATCAAATTATCTTTGACTGAATTACCATATAAGGTCTGGACTAACCAACTACAATTTCCTCGTCTTAATTCTCCTCTGGTTCTGGGTCAGACTCTGGTTCCGGGTCAGACTCTGGTTCTAACATGTAAGGCAGGATTAACCAGTCTTCTGATGTTGACATCTTTTAATTCAATTGTAAATAAAACGATTCTGCAAGCTAGAAAAACGTAACCCAACCCCCCCCCCACTCTCTCTCTCAAACCGGAGTGGACCGGTCTGGAAGCAGTAGAGGGGCGGGGCTTGAACCATCTTAAAGCAACAGCAACAAAAGCTGCTTTGAGACACACAGCAGAAAAGTGGAGCTGGTAAAGTTAAAATAAGGAGGAATTCAGACCAAATCATTGTAGTTCCACTTTATAAAAACCCAACTGAAGGATTTAAAAGCATCATGTTTACTTTAAACTGGAACCAGTCGGAGTTCGTTGGGAAGTGGAAGAGTTCAGAAGATGGCAGCTACAGTGAGTAAAACTTACTTTTACTTTTAATAGTATTTCTGTTGTATTTCCCAAGTACTCAGTCGTACACTTAGTACTTTTTAGAGTTTATAAGAGGACGCGTTAAAATGCTGTTTCTATGCAGGAAATACCAGGTAGAGCTCGGTTATTAGCGGTGCTCAGATACGTGACGTTTCATGTTTAGTTGAAGTTCATTTCAACTGATGCTTTGAGACGAAACTCAGTCTGATAAACCTGTTTTAAACCATTTAGTAAAGAAGCTTCAAGATCAGTTCAACGTTACGCTGATGATTCTGTTGTATTTATACACGAAACCCGACGAGTCCAATCTGTTGCTTAGATTATAAATTCATCTCAGACATAAAAACCTGGATGACTCTTAATTTTAAACCCAGACCACACGGAGGTTGTGGTTTTTGAGCATCTTCAGTGGCAAAAAGAAAAATTGCCGTTTTCGCCCCTTGGTGAATGATTTCAACACCCCTGCATTAAAATACAACTTTTGTCAAAACTGATCAAACTTTCCCTGAAACTCATGATTGTGACGTTTACTGCAGAGTTTGAGTTGTTTTTATGAGTTCTCTTCTAGTTTTAAGATCTAAATTCAGTTTGACACCTTGGGATAAACGTTGGTTTGCAGACGGTTGGTTGAAACCAGAAGCTTCGGCTATTCATCTCTGGAGCTCCAGCTCATCTTCATCACGTCGGCTCCTCTCTTCGTCTGAGGGAGGGGGGTAGGGAGGGCGTCCTGGGTGTACACAGGGTGGGGACGGCTCAGGCCGTTACTCAGACCAGCGGTTGAAGGTGGTTGTGGGTAGCAGCGAGCTCTTCGGCTGTTGTAGAGGAGAAAGGGCGTGGCTGCAGCTCTGAGTTTGGGTAAGGGTAATTGAGGGCAGAGTCGAAGGGGTTGACCCGATAAAACTCTTCTTCTGAATGTACAAGCCACAATTGTAGCTCTGTCTTTTGCAGCTCTCTATCGTTCACACACTTCAGCTTGGTTTCCCATCGATACGTAGGGGAAAGCCACGTAGAGCTGAAGAGTTGTTTTGATCGTCTCTGTTCTAAACTTAGCTCTCTATCCTCCCACGGATTCATTCACCAAACGAGTTCAAAGCTTCTCTCCTCGCCGGCTCTCTCTGTTTACAGTAAGAGAGGAGAAACCGGGGGGGGGGGGGGGGGGGTTTCAAACTTTTATTTTTATTTTTATTCTCTGTTCCATTCAGGAGAAAAGATGACAACAAATATGTTTTTGCACTGCAAGGTTGAGCTGGGAAAAGAAGAGGTGGAGAAAATAAACGCATCAGATGTGATTTGCTCACCATGATTGGGGAAATATTGTCTTGCTGGTTTTTGGAAGCAGTTAGCAAAAATAAAGCTTTAATGCACCGTGTCAACAGGAAGTTTGAGCCACAACAGTGTCTTGTGTGTTTTTACTTGATAGAAGCTGAGCTATAAGTTTTTGTTAAAGCTTAAAATCTAATGATGGGCATGGTTCAGCTAATCAGCTAATAGCAAAACGTATCGTTTAGCAGATTAGCTTTTCACTGACTTTGAAAGCCGCGTCAACTTTAAGTACGCTAACTAGCACAGGTGTAAACCGGTACGTTGGTGTAAATAGGCATAGACTAAGTCTAGTCTATTCCCAGTGGTTTGCTTGGTTCTGCTAACAGCTAATAATGAAAATAATTTCCATTTAGCTCATTAGTTTTTCCACCAACTTTGAAAAACTACACTCAAAAAAGATTTTCAAAATGTTTGCGCTGGATTTACTTAAATATATTATGTCAACAGGTTCTACTCAACTATTTTAAGTAAATCTAAAGCAATTTTTTCACTTACTTAAGTTAACATGAAGTAATTGAGTTAGATTTACTCAATTCAGTTGAGTAGATGAAAATGTTTTCATTCGTTTTTTGAGTGTATTAGGAGACCAGTTAGCTTCCACTAAATTAGGTTCTGCCAACTTTAAATCTGCTAACATTTAATAACAGAGCTAATTTTTCATTTAGTGGATTAACTTTTCAACCATTAGCAGACCAATTAACTTCTGCTAAATTAGGTTCTGCCAACTTTAAATCTGCTAACATTTAATAACAGAGCTAATTTTTCATTTAGTGGATTAACTTTTCAACCATTAGCAGACCAATTAACTTCTGCTAAATTAGGTTCTGCCAACTTTAAATCTGCTAACAGCTAACTATCAAGCTAACATCAACATGTTTGTGTCAGTCCCACCCGTCCTCGGCTCAAAGAAGACAAAGACCTGTGACACAGACTGACAGTCTTCTTAGCATTTAGCGGTTAGCAGTTAGCATTAGCTTCCATTATTTTTTACATGTTTAGCATTACCAAAGCTATATTTTTACTTAGGTGATTATGAGTTAGTGAAACAAACTTTTATGTTAGCTGTGCCCACCGCTGTTAAAACGTTTAAAATCGTCAAATCCTTGTCATCACTGAGACATTTTAGCTGATGTTGAATAATGGAGTAAGAACTATTTGGCTTTAAAGGACGATTAATCTTACAACTGTTAGCTTAACAATGAAAGGAAAATGCCATGTTTTCTCTGAAGAGACCACAAAGGGAGCAGGTACAATGAAAACTGTAGTACTTCGAGAATCAAGCCCTGAGGAACCCCACAGGATATCATTCTGAAATTAAGTGCTTTCATGTTCTTCATTTTTAAATAAAAGCAAGTATCCTCAGCTGTCAGGACTAATTTTTAATCCATTACGTCAAATTTCCTAAGCAAAATCTTAAACTTTTTGACTTTGTTCAAGATGACTTAATCTTTCAGCAGCTGTACTAAGTACCCGTTAGCTTGACTCCACATCTCCTGATTCGTCAAACCATCTTACCACAGTCTGCTGCGAGTAAGATAGTGCTTGTTCATAAGTACTCCACAGAACCCTACTTTGATTAAGTTTAGTGCAAAAGACATTTTCACCAAAGCTAACCATGAACGACTTTTCATGTGTTGCTTTTTAACTGGTATTAAAAGCAAAATACTAGATTATATCACAGGAGTTGGCAAAATACTGCATCATAGTGCACATAAATGTTTGTAATTTGTGTGTACTATGACTGTTTTGCTTTTTGAAATTATTTTAAGCAGTGGTGCACTCGGATGATTTGCATTATGAAAGTCACAAGTTCAACTCCTGGTTGGAGCTTTTCTGCACAAAGTTTGCACATTCTCCCTCTGTGCATGCACAGCTTTTATCCGCGTACTTCTCCCGCTGTCCAAAAACACGCATGTTGGATTAATTGGCAACTCTAAATTGTCATCAGGAATTGAAATTTGGTCGACTGGGTCACAAACACGGTAAAAAAAATAAAGTAGAATTTAATCTGCATTATTTTTTAAAGTACTTAGAAATATCATTGTTTTTCTTCTATCTTCTGAATTTTTGTTTTGCTTCTGGGTTTTATTTTTCCCCATGAAAATGGAAACAAGCCAGGAAGTTTTTCTCCTCAGCTCTACGCGGAAAGCATAGCCGACCTCTTCCTCCCTCTCTCCACCCTCTCTGATGTCATCACAGCGTTTGTGATTACCAAGTGTTTGATTAACCAGCTTCATCCTGCATGTGAACCACACTTCCTGTTCAAACCACGCACATGTAGTACTGCTCTGAAGATTCTTATAAACACAGCCTGTCATTTCTTAGTTGTCTGTTTTATTGTCTTAGATTTTTTTTAACAAATACAAGCATTGTACAAAAAAAACATTCATATTATGTAATAAAAGTCCATGTGAGAAAGCTTTTCCGACTTCTGCTCCCTGAGTTTCTTGTACAAAAACACCAAATATAAGGCAGTAATATTTTATTTAACAGTGGTGATAGTGTCTACTAGCAATAAAAATATATTTACAAAAAGTTAGAAATGTTTCTATTAAATTGGTGGTTTAGTTATTTTTTAAGAAAATACATAAGAAAATCTGTACAGTCAGTATTAAACCACAGTAAGCTTCTTTAACCCAATGAAAGTAGGAAAAAGACACAAAAATCCTAAATGTCTGTTGGAACAACTTAATGAAAATATCCAGTTTTACAATAAAGTTTGGCAGTTCTTCACAGTGAAGCGTACTGATTTTGTAAGATGCAATCATTCTGCTAAGCTAGGCTAACTAGTATCTAGTTGTTCCTTTGATTTCAGAATATTCATATTGCTCTAAGCTTAACTAGCTGCTAGTTTTTTCCTGTATTTCACGATGCTTGTTTTTTTAAGTTTAAATAAGTAGCTGCTAGTTATTCCCTGAATTTTCAAGTGTACATTATGCTAAACTTAGCTAACTAGCTGCTAGTTGTTCTCTGTATTTCAGGATGTTTGTTTTTTAAGTTTAGCTCCTAGTTATTTCCTGTATTTTAAAGATGTTTATGTTGTGCTAACTAGCTGCTAGTTATACCTGAGATTTCAAGATGTTCTACCTCCATATATAAAAATAAACATATGTTTTGCACTATTCATTCAAGGCACAGAAGCCCTCATCACTGTTTTCTTCAGTACAATCTCCTCAGCTGTCAGTTTCATTTGCATAGAAGGTACAAAATTTAATTCTTGTGAGTCCAAACAGAATCGACAATGGAGCTAATGAAACGTTCATGGTTTCCTGTACAACATCGCCCACGTTTGCCTCTATTCGTCCCGGAGTTTAGCGTCCAGTTCGGCTGAACGGTAAAGGTTTTTTAATGAGTTAGTCTCTCAAATGGCTCTTGGGTGTGGTGGTGGGGTCACTCCTGCATGGTGCTGCTGTGGTGGTGCGTGATCACTCTTTGGTAGTCCTCGGTGGCGTTGATGTGCTCCGTCACTCCGGGGTGCTCGTAGCTGCGATAGAAGTGGCTGCCCGCTGTCTGCTGGGCGTAGTACAAGAGCTGCCTGGAGAACAACGGCTCCACCTGCGAACAGAGGTATAAAACACTATTTACTAGGGGTGTAACAATATATTGAATAAATGATTGATTCAATTACATCAAAGCAACACAAACATATCGATCAATTCAGTTTATTTATATAGCGCCAAGTCGCAACAAACATTGTCTTAGAGTACTGTACAAAACAAATAACACCAATCTAAGAAGCCAGCAGATTGTGTTGAATCTTCATCAGTCTTCCATCCTGACATCAATCCCAGACTTGATACCGATAAACATCATATCATCATCCAAACAAACTGATTTATATTGTATCTTGATAAAGCTGCTGATTTACACCCCGACCATCCACTCACAGTGGACAAAAGTTATTTATCAAATCAAATTAATTTAAAGAAAGATTTAACTGAATTTGACATTGTAACATTTCCTCCATTTAGGCCTCTTCAAAATCTATGAAAAAAAAAACTTGAAAAAATTGCAGAAATTGTTCAGTTTGGCGGAACTACAAAAAAGCTTATGCAGACTTTCAAATCTCTTCTCAGTTTTCGATCTTTCAACCAACTGAATCAGAGGTTTTTTTATTTTAGGATTTTAACCCCAGTGGACATGAAGTTTCACCTGGACAGTCAGCGTCCGTCTTTGTCTCTGCGGGTCCAGACACTCGTCTCCGAAACTCAGCAAGACCTGGAATCGAGACGGCAGCCGACCGTGGAGCCCATAACTCTGGATCTCTGGTGGGAAAGAAAGAAAAAGATTTAAGTTCACAACATTAACGGCTCTGATATCTTCAGAGCATCTGAGAAGATTTCAGAAGAATTTCTCTCTAAGTAGCACCCTGACATTTGGGGTGATTCGAATGGAAAGTCCTGGTCACACTGAGCATGCAAATGCTTTTAGCTGTCAGTCACAGCTGGGGCTGCTGGGGCGTGTGGGCGGGGATGATGTGGCGCAGCAGAAAGTCATGTGACCTTCAGCTTATCTTGAAATGCTGCCTGAAGACCACAGTTCTTCAACACTTCAAAGTGCCCCTTCCAGTAAATGAGCTGGCAGTCCTTTGGTTTTTAAACTAAATGTGTCAGAATCAAAAACTGTAAAGTTTGTTTCAAAGGTCTGATTTAAAATGAGTTAATGTTTCTCTAAAGTTCAACTAAAAACAGGAAATGACACACGGTTGGTTGCAGACCTTCTGTCAGGTTCAGCCTGATTGTCTCACTCCTTTAGTTGAGTTTTATCCCAGTTCTAGACGATCATCTCACCTGTCAGGTAGTCCTGCGTGTGCAGAAGTTTGCAGATGACGTCTTTCTCCAGCTTGTTGGGTTTGTCTCCGTACGGCGACGGGCCCCCCTCCCAGTACACCCGGCTCTGGCACATTCTGCGGGCGTAGAGTCCGTCGGCGCCCATCCAGAGCTGGACGCCCTTCTCCAGGGCGGACGGCGGGCTCGGAGGACACTCGTCCCCCCTCCTCGGGGCGGAGAGGTTATCCACTGGCAGCGGGACAATTTCTGGGCCTCCGGGCGTCAGGTAGTGCTTCTCTGGGGGGCACGGGGTGATGTGGCAGCCCTCCGGACTGGACGTGGTCACCTCCCTCACCAGAGCGTCCCGTAAAAATACGGAGACGTGCAGACGATAGTCTGGTTAGAAATGAGGAGGATGCAGTTTGATCAGCAACATAGTATTTATACTCTGATATCTCAGGTGTAGCATGGCGTAGGATTTTAAATCAGCAGCTTTGTCGTGATTGGTTATCGATTGGTTTGGATCACGATAAAATACATCGATTGGTTTGGATCACGATAAAATACATTGATTGGTTTGGATCACGATAAAATACATTGATTGGTTTGGATCACGATAAAATACATCGATTGGTTTGGATCACGATACCATGGTTCTCTATCACAAAGTCTGTCATGATATTTTTAGTTAATTCAGTCCACAATTCTGCGATCAGTATGATGCCCAACTGGATTGATATATCGATCACAGACTTGTGAATTAAATTGAAATGAAATCGTATCACTACAGACTCTGATTTCAACTGTATCGTCATTCAAACAAATCAATATAATGTATCGTGATAAAACTGCTAATTTTCATGAATGATTGGGCTAGATGGGCAGATAATGATTATGTGTATTAATGTTTTCATTTGACTTCAGTGTAATTGAATCAATCATTTAACAGATATATCAATGTATTGTTACACCTGTAATAAGGCCTGTATTTCCACCTGAGCCTCTCAGGCCTGCAGCAGGTAGACATGGAACAGAGAAATCTCTCTACAGTCAGTCATTAATGAAACTCTTTGCTTTTGAGGAAACAGGAACTGTGTAGCCAGATTTGTGTCATACTTCAAATTTTAGAAGCTAGAAAACGTCTAACCATGTGAGAAAGAAGCCTCAGACTAAAGCTGAAACTTGATTGGTTGTATTTTTGGATCTTGTTGAGAGGCAAAGGTGACTGCACCAATCCGTGATTTTATAGTCTTTATTAGCCTTTATTGTACGCCATAGTTCAGTTTGTTTGATAAGAAGGTAAAATATTTCCCTTTTTAGCTGAGAAATCTGTTAGCGTCTAAGAAAACATTTCTTCTTAAAAGAACCATTTGTTCCCATTAATTCAAACATAAAAACATATAAATACAGAATAAAACAGGTAATCCTGAACCGTATTAAATGTTGCACTTAAGACATCCTGCATGAAGACGAGGGGATGTTTGTTGTACCTGAGAGCGCCTCGGCTGATCTGATGCTGGCGTCCAGCGAAAACGGCGAGGACTGACTGTCGACGGGGGCGGGGCCGTACGAGTAGATGGACGCTCGGAGCTGGTACCCTGCAGAGGTCAAGGGAAACACGTTAGAGATGAAAAATGTTTATTTTCATTGATTGTTTTAGGTCAGAGCACGGCGGCGTACCATTCTCCATGGATGGCGGCTGCCACGACAGGCTGCGGGGGGGACAGGGACACTGAGTGAAGGGGAGGTCTGGCAGAGACGCCTGCTCTGGACAGTAGTCTCTCCAGCTGCATTCTGGATTCGGCATGTACTGTTGCATCTGGAGAGGAAAACAAACAAACAATAATCTTCTGTCAAAAGCAACGTTTAAAAGCCTGAATGATTGTTACAATATAAAAAACAGTGTTTCGATTTTTAGAGCTGTTTGAAAGCAAACGGTTTCCTATTTTATAATAAATAGAAAGACCTACAGTCCGGTTTTGTCAAACTAAATAAGACTTTTATATTTTTTAAATATATTTGACTTTATTTAGAAATATAAGACCCATAGACGCCAGCAGATTGCATTGATAAATGTATTCATACCAATTCTAATTGTATTAAAACTGCTAATGCTAATTCTACTAATATTAATGCAAACATTACTACTGTTACTACCACTAATTCTATTGTTCCTAATTTAGTTAATTCAACTATTACTAATTTTGCTACTGCTAATATTGAGTCTACCATAAATACTTCCATCTCCTGTTAATGCTAGCTGTACTACTAGTAATGCCGTTACTACTGCTAATTCTGCTAAAGTTAATTTTATGACTAATACTCTAATTTCAGTTAATCTACTACTACTTCCAATACCGCTAATGCTACTATAAACTAATTCTATTAATTCAAATTCTATAATTGTTAATGCTAACTTTACTGCTGTTAACACTACCACTGCTTATGCTAATTCTACTACTGCTAATGCTAATCCTGCTACATTTAATTCTATCAGTGCTGTTAATTATATAACTAGGCTATTAAAGCTAATTTCACTGCTGTTAATGCTATCACTTAGCCTATTATGCTAATTCTGTTTATTTGAATACAAATGCTAATATTTCTACTGCTAATTGTACCACTTCTGACACAAGTATGTGTTTCGCTACTTCTAGTTTTGGTTCTTTTTAACTTCAGCAACTGGTAACTTCAGCTGTCGTTCGGCGCTTAGCATCACCTCTGTGTTTTTGCAGGAAACAGTATTTTTTTGTTTTTGTTCAACTTTAAAACTTCATGTCTGTCAGCTCATTGAAGCGTGCACAAACTGCCACACTTTACTCAGCCTGTCAGACATTGAGTGCCTCTGAAGCCCCGCCCCTTTTCTTTTCCCCGCAGAAAATCACCTGAGAGGGCACAGGGTAGGAGGGGTGCATCTGGTAGCTGACTGGACTCAGAGGACTGTCCTCCTGTCTGGGTCCTACATGCGGGACAAAGAAAGTTTCTTTATGAGCAAACAGATGCATCGAAAGTGAAATATATATATTTTTAAAGAGGACTGACGTTTCTTGGCCCCCTCCGGGATGATGCGGTAGACTTTGTAAGGATCCGAGATGTCCAACTGGCTCCTCTCCACCAGCTCTTCAAAGTCATTGCTCTTGTTGAGGGCGCAGCGCAGCCGGGTCTTCCAGGTGGGGGGGTCCGGCTTGTCGATCCCCTCCCGGAACTTGCCTTTGAACAGAGCCCAGGCCTGCACATGACAGTTAAAAAAAGAGAAACAAAACTTTAATGATCTGTATTTGCAAAACACAGATGAGAGTTTTTAAGAGTTGCAGCTTCAGAAACATTGAAATTGTTGATTTTATTCAGGATAGTTTATTAATTTTTTTAAGAAATCAAACTAAAAAAGTGTTAAGTGAATATTTCTGGGCATCCCAAAACATTTAACAGACTGCTCCACAAATTAAATCCACTCTTAAATACTAAAACAAAAACAACAGTTTTAATACATTTTCTTGAATCTGAATATTTAGAGGTGAAATAAACTGTTTAAAAAGTATTTATGGATGTAAAGTGCTCTGTCTTCCTGTGCGTCTTTACGCACGGCTCGTCTCCATCCTCCGTCTCTTACCTTGAAAAGCGCGGCGTCCTCGTCCCGGTTGTAGTCCTGTTTCCCCGCGTGTTTCCACGGGATCCTGAAAATGCTTTTCTCGTCGTTCTCCCACACCAGACCCGGGTACTTCCCGCAGTCCACCTGCTCGATCAGCCACTGGCGCAGCTTCCCGTTGCCGCTGCTCCCGGAGCCTCCGTAGTCCAGCTCGGAGTTCATCTCTGACCAAGAAACGCACGAGGAGGAGAAATCCGCTCAGTGAAGAACCGCGCGCTCACGTGGTGAGCTGTGAACTGAGAAACTTCTAGTCCCACGCAGACTAATCAGGTTCTTCTTCTTCGGCTCTTTTCTTACCTGTGAAACTCGAAACTCGTCAAGTTTTGAAATCTGTCAGAGTCAGAAAGCCCTCATCAAACCGGCGCGCGCGCTTAAATCCTCCCAGCGCGTCAGAAGGGGGCGGAGACGAGAGAGGGATGCTGAGGAGGACGCACCTGCCGCATGCGCGTCCCCGCGTCCCTCCTGTGAAGCTTATCAGCGCGTGCACGGCGGCCCATCTCCAGTAAAGACGCGAGGGGAAACCCTGCCGGCGTCAGCCGCGAAGTGTCTCACACCCGCGCGCGTGGAAACTCGTCGCGTTGGAGACAAAAACAATTCTTTGAAATGATAAAGCTTCACGAAAAGAAGCTGCTGCGGAGCGGAGTGGTCCTGTTCCACATTTTATACAGAAAAAACAGAAAATCCCCCAAACTGAGAATAATTGGCAGGAAAAAAAGGAGCTGAAAACTTAAAATCGGCTGATAAAAACTGAACCAGAACCAGAAAAAGTTCTGCAATAAATAGTTGGGTGCCATAAAAAAAATCAAGTTTGTTGGGGAAAAATATTTTCTTTACTTTTTGTTATTTCATACCAGTTTTATTATGTTATTGCACCATATTTTATTTATTTTAACTTCAACTCTTTGTTAAAGTCTAAAAATATGGATATTTACAAAATCTACATTTTTATTATTTGTGTGAACTCTGCAGCTCTGAGTCTATTTAAAGTTTTAAATAAAATGAAACCAATTATTTTTAATTTTTTTAAAAGAAATTAGAATCTATATCTAATTGTCTGCAATAAAAGTCTTGAAATGAAAACATAATTTATTTAAAATGTCTGTGAATCAATCACTAATTCTAAACTGCTTCACAAAAACAAAAAATGAATTAAAAACTAAAAAAAGTACTAAAAACAGAGAAACAAAACAACAAAATTTGTTTTCAAATGGTTTTATGGTTAGTGTCAATCGCAAGAAAATGACAGTGTAAAACATTTCTCTGTCTTCATTATAAAATGGAAAATGTGTAGCTAATTCAGTGAAAAGTGTTCAAATAAACCCTGAAAAGAAGGAGGCAAACAGCTCATCTCGACATGTGAGACAGTAAAACCACAACCTGCCTCTTTTCTCCATCTGTTGGTGTTTAATTTAATTACAAAAACATCTTGTATTTAACACCAAAAACACAACTAATTATTTATTTTACAAAAAAACTCAACTTCTCTTCATTTATGACTCTTGGTTTTGAGTCCCTCCTCTGTTCTTTTAAATGATGCAAACGTTTCGCAAAACTTTCACAAAAACGAAACTTGAATAAAAGAAAACACATATTTGCACTTGTTTGTCATTTACAGATGTTAGAAGGTGAACAAAGTGTCCAGAAATACAAACACACAGAAAAAAATGCAACTAATAAAAAAAACAGCTTCTTGTCCTGTTTTACCGAGAAATTCAGTCTTGTCCAGTTTCTGTGCTGTTTATAGTCCGTAATACTCATATGTCAAGTAGAAGGCACAGCATACCAGAAGTGACGGGCTGTTAAATGTGTGTTCACACTGCAGAATGGATTCCTTGGTGTCACGCTTGGCTGCCCTTGCATGTTGTTTTGACAGTTAGAGGCAAGGACATGACATGACGACAGAGATATAAAATCCCCACTGTCCACCAACACCCTGAAAACACATGATTACTGTATATCTCAGAGAGTTACATCTGAATACAGAGGGTTATACCTCAAAACAGAGGGTTAAACCTCGAAACAAGGGGTCAGACCTCCAAAAAAAGAGTTATACCTCAATACAGAGAGTTATACCTCGATACAGGGGGTTATATCTCAGAGTTAGACCTTCCTGCAGGGTTAAACTTAAAAAAAAGGGTTAGACACTTATACAGAGAGTTACATACAGAGGGTTATACCTGGATACATTGAGTTAGATATCCATGCAAAGAGTTATATCTCGATACAGAGAGTTAGACATCGATAGTTTTATCTCGTTTCAGAGGTTTATACCTCGATACAGAGAGTTAGACATCGATAGTTTTATCTCGTTTCAGAGGTTTATATCTCGATACAGAGTTGTACCTATAAGCAGAGTTAAACTTTAAAACAGAGAGTTACATCTTGATACAGAGCTGTATCTTGATGCATAGTTAGACCTCGATACAGAGGGTTAGACCTCCATACCAACAATTATACCTTAATGCAGAGGGTTATATTTCCATCCAGGTGTCAGTAGAGGGTTGTGTCTTTATACAGAAATTTGCAGCTCAGTGTAGAGGTTTGTATGTCATGTCATACTTTGATATAGAGGGACATATTTCAATACAGACTTGATGTAGAGAGTTATTGTTGCAGTCTTTTTCATACTCTGATCATTAATGAAACACATGAACCAAGCTGCATCTACAGTTCCCTGCAAAACTGTTCTTTTCATGTCCCACTTGACTCCAGCTCTGGACGGATGCTGTTTGTTGCAGATTTATGAGTTAAAAGATTCCGAACCTCCTCTTCGTCGTTGAATGAGTTCTTCCCGTATCGTTCCGCCCACCAGGCTCGGTACTGAGGAAAAAGGCAGGGGGAAGATTTATGGCAGTCCTAACATCACCAGTCAAATCTTGTTGTTTGATCTAAACACGTACAATAATAAATACAGGATGCTGTTAATTTCAGATAGACAAAATCTGTAGAATAACAATGACCTCATACTAGTGCTCATGGGATATAAACATTAAGAAAATCCATCTTCCTCTAACTGTGGGTCCAGAGTTGCAGAGTGTTCTTTTGTCCTTTCTTAATCCAGTTTCAGGTTACAAGATTCAGACCTGAGTGACAAAGTCTTTCCAAGGTTTCCATGTTGCTATAACGGTCACAACAGTGTGAGGGTTCCTCTCACAGAGACACTTGAACATCATCCAATCAAGACTCTGACCTTCCTGCATTGAGACCTTAGCAAATATGCACTGTAGATATTAAAACAATTAATTTGTCTGCAATAATCCAAACAAGACGCTCAAACCATTTGTGTATGAATTGAATGGCCCACAGCAATGGACCCCCAAAACCTTTACAATAAAAAGTTAGAGTTTAAAAACAAAAAATACTATAAATGTAGCTTTTAGTACTGACTTACTTGTGCAAGCTCAAAGTTTTCAAACTCCTCCAGCTGCCGCAGGAAGCCCAGGTTTGGTCCGGCACACGGTCTCGCTGACCTGACGGCGGCCAGAGCCTCCACCCAGCCTCGCCCTGTCACCGTCATGATGTAGGCCACCACCAAGGTCACGCTGCGGGACGCCCCGGCCACACTGACGGAGAAGACCCTCACGGTTAGTAAACCTCGTTTTCACATTTACTGTTCAGAGAAGTGAAACTCCATTTTTCTCATGTCTGTGTCTGATTTTGTTGTTTGATGCAGGAGATGAAAGGTGGAGATATTTTCAAGAACAGCTTCAAACTGAAGGTCTGACAGCTTTCCTTTGTTGTTATTTAGTGTGGTTTAAAATGAGAACTGGGTTAATCTAATGAACTTATTTCTTTGCATTTTTGCCTTCACAAAGCCAGACAGTTTTGGAATCCTAGTTATTGGTGCTTTTGGCTGCTTTTTTGTACCATGAAAGAGCTAAAATCTCTAGGAGATAAACAATTTCTGAAAGTCACATCTTTAAGAAACTGAAAAAATCCTGATAGGACCTGAAAGATGACAGAGATCATTAACCACGTGTCAATTTTTCAGCTAAAAGCTATTCGAGTCACCTTGTTGATACTAAAATACTATTTCCACTCAACAAACTGTTTTATCTTTGAACTTTTTATGGATTCAAGTAAAGAAATTGAAACGATGTGTCTTTGTGGCAACAAAAAGCTTAAAGAGCCAATTTAAAAGTTTCTTTGCTCAGTTGATGATTATTTGTCAAAACAAAACTACTAGTTTTGTATCTGGATGATTCAGAGGTCAGAGTACAATAACACTTTCACCTGAAAATGATCAGGTTCTGGACAGGAAATTAATTAAAAAAGATACCTAAGACCAGTGGTGGGCACGGTTCTGATAATCAGCTAAGAGTGGGACTAATTTTTCATTTAGCAGATTAGCTTTGTCACTAACTTTGAAAGTTGTGAGCAGACAAATTAGTTTTTGCTAAATTACCTGAGCTCACTAGCTCAGGTAAATAGTTATAGACTAGATATAGTCTACAACCAGTGGTGGGTTAGGGTTCCGCTAACAGCAAAACTTTTTTTTTGGTTCAGCAGATTGGCTTATTCATTAACTTTAAAGAAAAGTTAGCAGACCAATTAGCTTCCGCTAATTTGACAACTTTAAGTCTTCTAACAGCTAACTATCAAGCTAAAATCAAAAGGTTTGTGGTTGGGCCAGCGCTGTATCTCTACAACTGATTACATTTTGGAGTCTACCTAGTTTAAGACAGCTGCCACAGCTAATCAACATTAGCCAACACAAAAATGGCATAGTTGCAGCTAAAAAAATAAATCATGACACGTTTTTTTGAGTGCTAATAGAATGTAAAATATCTGACTTTGTAGAGTGAGATCGTGTACAACATTATTGGACCAAAATGACGACAGCACCATCAAGACAGTCGTCTTAGCGGTTAGCTGTTAGCTTCTGCTAATTTTTACTTGTTTAACTGTTTAGTGTTAGCTTCCACTATTTTCTTTTCAACATGTTTAGCGGTTTAGCGTTAGCGAAGCTATACTTTTAGTTAGTGGATTATGAGTTTTTTTTCCTTTTTATCACCCGCTACCAAAAAGTTTGAGGAGTCATTAATGATTTTGGCCATGCCAGTGTGTCTTTGTCTGTTTGTGTGTTTCCAACTAAATCTACCCAGTTCAAGATGGCTGCCACAAAAACAACAAAAAAAGCTACAACTCAGTCGATTTTACACATATTGAGCTAAAATTTGGTCTGATAGTAGCTGAGAGTCATCTCCAACATTTACTCTGAGCATCATTTTCAACGTTGTTCCAAAACAGCTACAACCTCTCAACCTTCACTCTTAAAAAGTCTCTAATTTCAACCAAAAATCTCCTTTTTTTGTTCCTTCAGGATGTGATAAAAACCAGGAAGCAGAAAGAGCTCCTCACCAGTGGACCAGGCAGCCCTCTCCTTTCAGCCGGGACTCGTGGATGAACACGAAGCTCTCCCTGAAGTACTGGATCCTGGTGTGGAGGATCACAGAAACCAGGATCATAACTAAACAACCGTTAAGTCATTCTGCACACAAGAACCAAGTCTTTATGTTCGTCAGGTTTCAGGTACTCACAGATTCTGCTTTGAGTGGTCAGCAGCAGAGATGCAGAGATACGTCATGTCCTGCACCAGAGGAACAAAACAGTTTGTAAATGACTTGAAATGAAAAACTCACAGATCCGAAGCACCTGAACGCCACATATTAAACTTTTATTTGTGCTCAACATGAAATAAATCATAACAGACTCCTCAAAGAGAGAGAATAAAGAGAGTCTGAGACACTTCCTGTTTGTTAGTACCCTGAAACCAGCAACTCTGGCCCCGTTGAGGTTGTTAGGTCATGACATAACCCCGTGTGTGTGTGTGTTTGTGTGTGTTTGTGTGTGTGTGTGTGTGTTCGTGTGTGTGTGTTCTGTGCACCTGGCAGCTGATGGTACACGAGCTGGACAGAAACTGCCTCAGCCCGGTATGACTGCACGAGAGCAAAACCCCCTGAGTCCTCGGGGACAGGCTAAACTCTGGGAACGCTCCAGACACTTTTCATAACCACTTTTTAAAAATACGTAACAAACTCTGACTGTCGGCTGAGAGAAACCGTTTAACGCCTCTTCAGAGCATCAGAGTAAAATCAAACATTGAAATCCTAAAAATCTACCTCAGCACACTTCTAACACTTTTAGCTTTTATCTAAACTTTGGCTATTTAGCCAGGCTTTTGCTAATTTTAGCTAGCATTTTGCTTCTTTTACATTTTAGACAGCCTCTTCTAGCTACCCAGTTGCCTGTCTCAATCTTTTGCTTCTGGCTAGACTTTTGTTACTTTGGTTCAGTTACCCTTTTGTTACTTTAGCTTTGAGTTGGTCTTTTACTTCTTTTAGCTTCAGTCAATGTTTAATTACTTTTAGCTGCTAGCTAGTGCTCTAGTTAGCTTGTTTTAGCTTTTAGTTACTCCTTCACTCCTTAAGCTTTGAGCTTTTGTTTCTTTTACCTTCCAATTAACTTTTTTTTTAAGTTTTAGCTTTTAGTTAGCCTTTTGCTACTTTTATCATCTAACCAGCCTTTCACAATTTTTGACTTCTAACTAGTCATTGACTAGTCTTTTGTTACTTTATTTTAGTTACCCTTTAGCTACTTTAAGCTTTTAGTTACCGTTTTGCTACTTTAGTTTTGAACTAGCCTTGTGTTGCTTCTAGCTAGCCTTTTCCTTCTTTAACCCTGCAACCAACCTTTTGTTAATTTTAGCTTCTAGCTAACTTTTTACTACCGCTAGCTTTCAGCTAACCTTTTGTAACTTTTAGCTTTTAACTAGCCTTGTACCTTATCATTTAGCCAGCTTTCCCCACTGGTTGCTTGTAGCTAACCTTTTGTTTCTCTGGTTTTGTTAACTTTTAGCTACTTTTAGCTTTTAGTTACCCTTTTGCTACTTTAGTTTTGAACTGGCATTTTGTTGCTTCTAGCTGACGTTTTGCTTTTTTTACTCTTCAACAATCCTTCTGTTACTTTTAGCTTCTGGGCTCGCTTTTTACTACTTTTAATTTTTAGTTAGCATTTAGCTAGTTTTAGCTTTTAGGTACTGATCTGGTTGGTTTAGAATTCAGCCAGCCTTGTGTTGCTAACAGCTGACCTTTTATTTTTTTTACCCTTCATCTAGCCTTTTGATACTTTTAGCTTATAGCTTTTGTTTATTTTGGCTAAAATTTTAGTTCTTTGACTTTTGTTACCCATTTGCTACTTTATGTTTTAGCCAGCCTTTTACTACTTTTAGCTTCCAGCTATCTTCTTGCTACTTTAGCTTTGAGTTGACTATAGCTAAACTTTTGTTGCTTCTAGCTAGAATTTTTCTACTTTAAATGTCTAGCTTCCCTTATGCAATTTTTAGCTTTCAGCTCAAGTTCCCTTGACATTAGCTGTAGCAGCTCAGCTTCAGCTTCTTCTGGTTTCTGGGTTTCCAATAAAAAAAGTTGCTTCTTCTGCTGTAAAAACGAATCCTCCTCAGATTTTCTTCCATGAAATCAGCTGCAGGTCTTTAATTTTTGCAGTATGTAGATTAAAGCCACACTCTGACCTCAGAGACTTGATGGTTGCAAATTTTACCTTCCTCTCTCAGGAACCGTCCACCTGTCTTCCAAGAAATCAATGACTCAGCAGTTTGACTGTTGGGTATGCAAATAAACCGTCCCATCTGGCCACTCGGGCCGACACAGACCTGAGTCAGGCTGCAGCCACAAACCTCAGAGAAATCAGACAAACCCGACGTTTAGATTAAGATTCTAATCTTTGGGATTAAGAAAAAGCCGAGCTGCAGCTCAGAGAGCAGCTGAGGTGTCATTTCAAATCCTAAATCCTGCAAAAGTTTTTGTGGTTGACCAGTTTGGGTAGTGATACCGTGTAATACGGGTTGCTGTTTCTCTTCACCGTTCAATGAAACATTCTGGAGAAAGTTTGCAGAAAAGTCTTTTTTCATGACCGCTTTCTACGAGAAAAGATGAAAGTTGTGAAAGCCGACAGTCGGAATGTGGAGGTTTTCAAAGTCAGGAAGGAATATTTCAGCTGGGAAGGATTAAAATCAACTCGAGGTTATATCATCCTTAAGAAAAAGCACGTTCTCCTGTACTTTCAAACACAAACCTTCATGTCTAAAAGCAGCAGTTCCACTTTCAAGACCTTACGGACTCCAAGCTGCAGATCTAAGAAAGCATCTCGTGAGGAAAGCGAAGTCGGCAGCTGCGTTGACTGAAAACGGCACAAATATCGACTGAAATTCCACCTGAAATTGCAGCTTTGACGCCGTGAGTTTAGTTAAAAGGTGAATTCCAGGTCTTATGACTTGAGACAAAAATGAAAATATGATGCTGATTGAAGTGGTCTGTTTGATTGCAGTCTGACTTTGATGAAAGGAATATTGAATATTCCTATCACACGACTTTATTTAATGACTAAAAATAGGAAAATTGTATCTGAAAGGCCGAAAAATGTTACCTTTTTATGACTCTATAAGAGCTTCTGCAGCTGAAATAAAATGCAGGTCATTAATTCGGAGGAGAGGTGGTGGCTCTTGTGAGGTTTCAGTATGAGTGCTGAGGGGAAACGACCCCTGAGTTCAAAAGAACATCATGTTTTTTTACAGGTTGATGAACGTTGGGGGGTCAAGGGGTCGAGGAGGCCTAGATGGCACCTCACCTCCAGGATGGGCGCAGCCGTGTCGTGGATGGAGAGGATGTGGGTGATGTGGTGCCGGGCCAGCAGCTCTGCGTCTCGTGCATCTGCAGGTTGCGAGAGAAAAATCGAGAAATTTAAAGCAAACCAATCACAAATCCCTTCGTTCGAGCCCCCGGCTAAATAAAGCATTTTCTGCCCGACTACAACCCCCCCTCCCAAAGTGCCTTCAAAGCAAATATGGCTTCATGGCCTCAAAGTTTTGCTCTTGTTTTGAACTGAAAGAAAAACCGGAAAACCAATGTTTCTAAAACAGTCCAACAGCTTGGCCCAAAAGCAAGAAACTGTAATTGTTTTAATCAAATTTTGTTCTTTAAAAGGAAGCCAAATGTTTTTCAACCTTGGACAGATGTGCTTTGAGATTTTTTTTCCTCATGCTTTGCAAGTTTTGCAGAAAGCTGTTGATGCCACATATTCAAGCCCAAGAGGAGCCTGCAATGAGCCGCTGTGGGCTAATTTTAACATTTCATTCTACAGCTGTAAAAAACAAGAATTTGAAATGAGCAGCAGCAACAACATTAAAGAGATTATTTATTATTTTGGATTCACCTGATACTACTGTATATTGACAAAGACTGGAAGATCTAAAACGGCTCCTCCTGGGTTAGGGTTGCTACAATTGTTAGCTTGTTTTAAAACAAGTCGATTATGAGCAGCTTGTTTTCTTCACCTAAAATAAACAGACTAAATGTTTGTTTTCAGTACATTGTTCAAGAAGATGAGTTTAATTTAAATGTCCAAAATCTTTGATAAACAACTTGTTTTGTTGTATTGATGATGCAAACACAGCTAGCTAATAAGCTAACAAAACTAGCTTAGCAGTGCAGCAAGTTTCTCTGTCGAAATTAAACAAATCAAATGTTTGTTTTGAAAATATTTATCAGTGAAATGTAAATGATTTTTATTTCAACAAAAATATTTGATCAACAACTAGCTTTGTTGTATTTATGTTGGAAACAGCTAGCTAGCTAATAAAACTAGTGTAGCAGTGCTACAAAGATTGTGAGGTAGTTGTTTTTTGTCACTGTGTCTAAATTAATCATAAATTGTTTGTTTTGTAAACAGTTATCAATGAAATATGAAGAATTTTAATTTCATAAACAAAGATTCTCAATAAATAACTTATTTGTTTGTATTAATAAAGCAAACACAAAATAGGTAGCTAGTATAAATTAGCTTAGCAGCTGTAACTAAAATCAAACAAAACAAACTTTGTTTTGAGGGCAGTTAAGTAAAAATAATGGATTATTATTAAAAACAAAAATATTTGGTAAATGGCTCGTTTTTTTAAATTTCTGATGTAAAGGCAACTAGCTTACAAGCTACCAAACAAAGTAGCAATGATGGTAAAATGCACCAATCAATCACAATTTTAAATCAACACTTGATTATCTTATAATTCTTATTATATATCTTTTAAAACTGTTTATTTGTTCAGGTTACATAATGTTAGACTTGGATTTAGTGTCATGTTTGTTAGATTTTAGCTTGATAAATATGTGATTAGGTTTATATAATCTACTTTGTGACAACATGGAAACCAATTCGCTTCAGTTCTCTGCAAACTTTAGGTAATATGGTAACTTTATGGTAAGTTAGGTAACTGTAGCTTAATATTTGTGAAAATGACTGCATTATAACCCTCTAATGAATACTATTTAAGATTTGTATTCAGATTGGCCCAGTGGTATACAACATATGTTTTTTAGCAGACTGAAAGAGGCGATTACATGACTGATTACCATTTTATTGAGTGATAAATCAGCAGCTTTATCATTATACTTTTTTATATTAATTTTTTTGGGGAACAATACAATGTTTATCAATATCACAAAGTCTGTCATGATTCGATGTCACACAGTAACAAAATGATTGTGTTAGATGGACATATATCACATCATACCTATTGCAGACTTGTGACATTAATTGAATTGAAATCAGACCATGACAGACATTGTGATATCAAGAAACATTGTGTCATGATCCAAACAAATTGATAGAATATTGTATTGTAATAAAGCTGCTGATTTACATGAATGATTGTGTTATATGTATAGTTGTGGATCAATGTATCGTGGGTCGATGTATAGTTGTGGGTCGATGTATCTTTGTGGGTCGATGTATCTTTGTGGGTCGATGTATAGTTGTGGGTCGATGTATAGTTGTGGGTCGATGTATAGTTGTGGGTCGATGTATCTTTGTGGGTCGATGTATAGTTGTGGGTCGATGTATAGTTGTGGGTCGATGTATCTTTGTGGGTCGATGTATAGTTGTGGGTCGATGTATAGTTGTGGGTCGATGTATCTTTGTGGGTCGATGTATAGTTGTG
>JARVJO010000227.1:2589880-2601503 GCA_031762555.1 Cynodonichthys magdalenae | reverse complement strand
AATGATGATAAAATTCATTAATTCTTCTACTGAAGTGACTTTATAAAAAAAAAAAAGAAAAAAAAAAAATTAGCGATAAAGCTAATCTGTTAAACAAAATATTAGTTTAGCTGATTAGCTCAAAACTAACCCACCTCTGGTTATAAATTATATCTAGTCTGTTTATACCCGTTTATACCTACCTACTTTTATATACCTGTACTAGTTAGCTGTTAGCTGGCCTGAAGATGAAAAAGCCTAATTTAGCAAAAGCTAATTGGTTCAGTAATGGTTTTCAAATTTAGTGAAAAAGCTAATCAGATAAATGAATATGTAGGTCCACTATTAGCTGTTAGCTTAGTAGCAGAACCATGCCAGCCACTAAGACAATACCTGGTCTATACATATTTATATATGTGCTAGTTAGCTGTTAGCAGACTTAAAGTTGGTAAAACCTTATTGAGTGGAGGCTAACTGGTCTGCTAAACCAGTTAACTAGGTGTAGTCTAGATTATACCTAGACTATATCTGTGCAAGTTGGATATTGGCGAACCTAAATTTGTCCAGACGTTATTTAGCGGAAGCTAATTGTCCCACTAACAGTCCTGAAAGTGACAAAGCTAAGCTGTTTTCCACTGTTAGCTGATTAGCAGAGCCATGCCCAACACTGCTTATTTGGACAGCGTAATGACAATTTCTGTAGCCCCTAAATCAATCCATACTTAAGTCCTAAACCTGACCTAAAATATGGCGTTCCACCTCATTAGGACCGGGCTTTGGTCCTAAAATGCCTACAGGTCCCAATAATTTGGGCATGTATACAGAGAGGGTCCTAAACAGGTAACAAAAAACACGAACACAAGCAGTGTTCTTGTCCTGATTATCTCCCCTCCCCCAAAAAAACAGCTTCTCTGACTTTCCATCTGAAAGCTGCTGAGGCGTTGCAGAACAAAAGCCACAGCAGCAGATGATCTGATGGTCAGATTCATCATTAATGACTCTGATTTGTGCGCCGCCGCCGCCTCGCCAACGTTGCCTGAGGCATGAGACCAAACAGACTATCGGCTTTCTGTCAGCACAAGTTCAGAGCGAAAGCAGAGGCTGCGGATGTTTCTGTGACGAGCAGCCGAAAAAGAACAAACACGAGCTTCAGATCGGCTGCTGAAACATCATTGGCTTTAAGACTTTCAAAGTTAAAGCTTTTTTATGTTTATTTTGAAAATAAAGCAGTTAAAGCTGGTCTCCTTTAGCCTTAAATTCAGAGACAAAGACAAAAGTTTTAAACTCCTGGCAAGGTCACAGCATGGGCAGAGGCATTATCTGCTGAGTCAGCACAAGTCGTCATCCTCAGTCATAAAATCAACCCAAATACACACTGTGACACACACACACACACACACACACACACACACACTGGTGTGGTTATCATCGGCTGTTTGTCTGAGAACCAAGGACAAAAAAATTAACCTCTGTTTGAATTTAGCTTTTAGCTACTATTGTACAGTTTTTACTTTTTGTTTGAGTTGAGCTATTTTTAGCTTTTACCTACAGTGTTGCTATATTTAGCCACCATTTTGTTACATTTAGCTTTTACCCATTATTTGCTACATTTAGCTATACATGTGCAAAATTAAGCTTTTAGATATAATTTAATTAATTTTATGTCTCAGTTATGGCTTTATCTACTGTTTTCTTTCATTAGCTTTAAGCTACTGTTTTTCAAATGATAGTTTTAGCCACTGTTTCCTATGTTTAGCTTCAAGCCACAATTAGGTTAAATTTAAATTTTAGCTACAATTGTAAAAAAAAATATTCTAAGCTGAAAGAAATTGAAAGTTTTAGCTGCTACAGTTTAGCCATTTTTTGCTTCAGCTGTGGTCTTGCCAAAGTTGGCTTTTAGCTACATTTTTGACATATGTAGCTTTAAGCTAAAGTTTTGCTGATTTGTAGCTTTAAGCTATGTTTTTTTTCCAATTGAAGGTTTTTTCCACAGCTTAGCTACATTAACTTTTAGCTACATTAACTGTTTCTGCTACAGTTTTGTTAATTTTGGCTTTAGCTATGATCTTGCTATATGTAGCTTTTAGCTACAATTTAGCCAATTTTAGCTTCTAGCTAAAACCCCATTGAAACAAGTCTTTATTGTAAAAGTTTACCTTTTAGCTTTTATTTTTGCCATTTTTAGTTTCTGTTCTGCCTGTTTTTAATGTAATAATTTGGTTAAAATTTTAACTTTCTTTCAGCTTTTTCTGTATTTTAGCAGAAAATGTAATTTCTCTGGTTTAAAATTTATATTAAGTCAAAACTTGAAGCAGATTGGATTTTTAATATTTTAAAATTTTCCATATTTTCAGTGAAGTGGAAGCGTTGAATAAACACAGCAGCCACCTGCTGGGAAATACTGACTTAAATATTTTCTAAATGCTTAACAGTAATTAATAATCTAAATTTAACTTGAAATCCTCCACTGTTTGTGCTTCCTTTGCATTAAGTATGAACTCTCAGGACACTCTGGGCTCACGGCTGCTGGGGGGGAGGGGGGCCATTTTGTTTGTTAGAAGGCTTCTTTTGAGATTTATCAGGGGACCCCTGCAGAGAAAAAACACCCCATGGGCCGAGCTCAAGTCTGAGCTTCACACAATGCCTGACTGCACAGAGGGTAGGCTCACAGAGGGGGAGGGGGGCAGCAGAGGGCAGAGAGGACAATCGTCTGAGGGGAGAAACGGAAAATGCTCAAATCGGCCTCTCTTCTTCAGATAAAAGGAAATCTAAGTGGAAAAAAGGGAATAAACCTGCATCTAGCATCTTCAGCAGTTAAAAACAAACATTTAACAAGGTTTAACTAACAAATACAAAAAATTGTTGTTTGACTAACTTCAAACAGTATTTATAAAAATACAAACTCAATAAAAGAAATGCTTTTATTCTGAAAGGGGTAAACTGGTAGTATTACAAATTAGACGGAGCTCTAACTCTGGTTTGGATTGGCCAATTTGCCACAGATGATCCCGCCCACCTTCAAATTAAACCAATAGAAAACTACCAGGTCTGTGTCAGTCCCACCAGTCTTCAACTGGAAGGAGATGAAGACTGACATTCGTCTTAGCGGTTAGCGTTAGCTTCTGCTGATTATCTATCTGCTTAGCATCAACAGAGCTAAGATTCTTGTTTAGCGGATTAGTGGTTAATGAAGCTAACTATTTGGTTAGCTGTGCCCTCCACTGGTGCTGCATAAATCTACAACCATTTACACACACACCCACTGAGCAGAACCAACCGGACCCAAAGTTAATAGAGTAGAACCGAGCACATGGAGAAGCGGCTTAAATGGACTTGTTGATGTTCAGACGAGGTTGCTGTCCTCACACCACCCTGTCCGGTTCTCCGACCTGTTCAACCACTGCTGTGAGCTTCACCACAAGCTTCAGTGTTTACAGCAGTGGGCCGAGCACACAGCTCTGAGGTACACCTGTTTACAATGAGATTTTCTTGATCCTGATGCCAACTTGGACACCGGTTTCTGTGGTACAATGGCGTTAAACCCACCCCAGAGGAGGCGAAAACTTTTACTCACTGAGCACGTAGAGGGAGAGAGCGAGGCCCGCCAAGCAGAAACCCTCAAAGAAACGCAAGGTGCTGAACACGGTGACGTTCGCCGAGAAGGCGACGCTCAGACCGAAGACCAGCATGAAGAGCACCGAGAGGATCAGCACCGGGTGTCGGCCAAACCTGGGAGACAGACAGAGGGATTAAAACCTGAGAGACGACAGGTCAGGTGTTCAGATATGCTGAGTCAGCGTTTCCTCTTTCTACTTTTGTGTGTTGTTTCTACGAAATCCTAATACTACCACTCACTTTTAGCTATTCAGATATCAAAACACTTGGCTCGTTTAAAATCAAAACAATTTTGCTGGTTGTAGCTACTGTTTGGTAGCCTTAGTGTTTCAATTAAATTTTTATTTTATTGTTTTGTTGAAGATTATTATTGTTTGAATTAATACTTGAGAAAAAAGGGGCAGATATAATTTTTTTCTTCTCTCTGCTGCCTTTCATTTCATTGTATTTTTTTATTTTGTTGTACATAGAATTAATTTTGTTTTTAAGAAATTAAATGAATCAAGTTTAACAGTTGAAAGTTGCTGTTTAGCAAGTTGTGCTTTTAGCAAAAGTTTTTTCTGGTTTTAGTTTCTGTTTTGCTAGTCTTCTGTTTTGATGGTTTTAGTTGTTTGCTGTCCTTAGCTTTCAGCTAATTTAAACTTTTAGCTACTGTTTTTTATCTTTGATTTCTGTACTGGTTTCTGGGTTTAAGTGACTCTTGTTGGTTTTAGCTTTAAGTAACTGTTTTGTTGACTTGCACTTTTAGCTATTGTTTCGCTAGTCTTGGCTTGTTTCATTAGTTTAGACCAGCAGAACAGTAGCTTAAGCTTTCTGTTGATTCTGCTGATTGTAAGTTTTAGCTACTGTTTTGTTAGTTTTAGTTATAGGTTTTAGCTAAGTTTATTAGTTGAAGCTTGTAGTTACTGTTACTGTTTTGCTGATCTACGGTTTATCTACTGTTTAGCTAATTTAAGGTTCCAGCTAATATTTTATTGATCTTAAGTTTAGCTACAGATTTTTTTTGGTTTTAGCTTTTCTCTGATTGCTTTGACTTTCAGAAATGAGTTAACATTTTCAACAAATTTCAGCTGTTGTTCAGGGCTCTGCGTTTAGAAATGCAGTTCCTCTAGTTTCATTCACACTTCCTGGATTCGCGGCAGGGTCAGAGGTCAAATTTAGGGTTATAATAAGGTCAGGGTTATCAAGTCTGAACACAAAGCAGCAACTTTTCCCACAGTGAACAGCTGAGGGAAAGATCAGTCTGAGATGAGTTTCTCTAAAGCAGAAGCTAAAGCCTGAAAAAAGCAGAATGCTAAAAGAAGCGGAATGCTAAAAGCTCAAAGAAGCAGAATGCTAAAAGAATCAGAATGCTAAAAGCAATGGAATGTTAAAAGCTTAAAGAAGCAAAATACTAAAATCTAGCAGGAACAAAACACTGGCTAAATGTAGCAAAAATGTTTTGTTTTGATACACAAGCAGCTATAAGTCTACAGAATTTTTAAATGACGGAAAAATAAAGAAGTAAACAATAAGTGTAAACGCTGAATCAGCATTTATAAATGACAAATAATAATTAACACACCAGTCGGCCATGACACCCATCACCAAGTAGCCGAAGATGGAGCCCACTAGCAGCGAAAACTTGGCGATGTGAACCTTCCAGGCGGAGTCGCACACCAGGTTCCACTGAAAGAGAAAAGCAAAATATCTCAGGAACCACTGTATGAAGTTTTGATAACACCATATTCAAGATGGCCGCCACAACCAAAAAATAAAATCGTTGATATTTACAAGAATTAGAGCTGAGAGTCATCCTAAAGATGAACTCTGAGCATATAGGCTTCATGTTACAGAGCTGATGAAGACATGATGAAGATGTGTTCAGCAGCATCCTGGAGATCTCTGTTACCTTGGTAACCACATTCTGAGTGAGTCCCGTCTGCAGCTCCAGCCTCCGCTCCGCGCATGCGCACAGCATCCCGCCGCCGTCCTCCTCCTCGAACCCCTCCCCGGTGCCGTTGCCTTTGAGTCTCAGCGCGGGCTCGGGCAGGTTCGGCCCGGTCCAGTTCTCGCTGTCGTTACCCAGGGGTCGCACGCACGTGCCGTTGGGCTGAGCCAAGAGAAAGTGGTCCGAGAACTGGCTGCAGCCGATGAAAAGGGCCGGTATCCAGGTCAGGACCACCAGCTGCTTCTGGTGCCGGCCGAACCCGCCCAGGCCCGGCAGCACGCAGCCGTCGATGTGCGGCAGCAGCCGGGGCGCCGCGCGCTCCAGCGGCGCGAACCCGTTCTCTGGCGGGTGGTCCTGCGCCTCCGGCCGGGCCCCTGCCATCACGACCCGGCCACAAGGACGACCAGAACCACCACCCCTCCACCCCCCGCGCGCACTCTCTTTGCGGTGAACCCTCTGACACAAAGGAATCCCAGCGCGCGGATAAATCCGGTTTAGATCCAATCAAAACCTGAAAAAAAGCAGGGTCCGTGAAGAACCGAATCACCGAGCTGCGACCCTCATACCGACCGGGGGGAGTCCGTGAAGGGGGGCTGGGTCAGGAGGCGCTCCCGGAGAGGAGGGGGCGACTCAGACCCGTTTTGTAGTCCACTGGAGCAGCTCTGGCTGGACCCATCCATGCGTGTCTGAAGTGGTCCAGGCCTGGGGGGTCGTTGGGAATCTAAATCTAACGTCTCGTTCGTCCTTCATACGCGCGCGCCCGATCTCACACCTGTCCGCGCCTTGACCCCCCCTCCGCGAAGCTGCGGGTGATTTACATCCTCATCATCAAAACACCCGACCTCTGCTGGATCCCGGGTCCGGTCCGAGTCCGACAGATCTGCGGCTCCGTCTGTCGCCCGTCCCCTGAGTGGGACTGGAGCTGAGATGGAGGGTGTTTGGGGGGCAGGGGAGATGGGGAGGGGGGAACCAAGCCCCGCCCACACGGCTCGCGCTATGAGCTGTGATTGGATCGGCTGCAGCACTGAGGGGCATCAGGACGCAACAAAAGCCCCCTTTGTGCTGAGAGATGTTTCCCACCGAGGCGCGGGGATTTAAATATATTATTATTATTATTATTATTATTATTATTATTATTAGCCTGTTAGTTTTATTTATGTGTAAAAATAATGGTTCATTTATTTCAAGGGTTCTGAGCTCAGAAAAAAACGAAAATCTGCCTTTTCTGTGAGAAGTTAGCGTGATTTTTAACAAAGCTAAAACAGATCCTTATACTAAAAATAAAAAAGGATAAATTTACATCTAAATGTAGCAAAACATAAATGAGAGCTACAAACCATAGCTACAAGTAGCAAAATTATAGCTAATAAAACAATATTTAAATGTAGCAAAAAAACAAACGTCATAACTTAACTAACTACAGCAACTTGATAGCAACAAGTTGTAAAACAGTAGCTAAAGGTAAACTATAGCTAAACAGGGCAAAATGAGAGCTACAAGTAGCAAAACAATAGCCAAACACAGCAAAATATGAGTTAAGTCATAAATTGTTAGCTAAAGGTAAAAAAACAGCTATAATGATTGCTAACTGTAGCCAAAACAATAGCTACAATTAGCAAAATAATAGCATAATTTATGCCATATTACCTAAAGATAAAAAAACTAGCTTAAATATAGCTAAAATAGCTAAAACTGGAAAAATTATGGCTAAATGTTGCAAAATAGCTACAAGTAGCAAATCAATAGCTAAAGGTAAAAAACATAGATACATGGGGCAAAATGATTGCTAAATGTTGTATACGTCACTAAACAGCAAAACATTAGCTTAATGTCACAAATTAATAACTATAGAAACTTACAAGTTGCAATACAATATTTAAACATTGCAAAACAATTACTAAAAATAGCGTAATGTTGGCTACAATTAGCGAAACAATAGCTTCAAGTAGCAAAACCATTAATTTGTTCATTCATTTGATTTATAGCGCTTAACAATAACCAAGGTAATCAAAGCACTTTACAGTAAAAATCACATCACAAGAAAACATAAAAACAAGAGAAAAATGCCACTAAGCTACATGTAGCACACTGATTAACCTGACAAAACACACAAACAACAGCTAAATCTAGCAAAAAATAGCAACAAGTGGCAAATGGATAGATGCAAGTTGCAAAATAATACCTAAAGAAAGCTAATTTTTAGTTAACCATAGCAACTTCATAGCCTCAAGTTATATTATGATAGCCTCAAGTTGCAATATAGTTGCTAAACCTGGCAAAATGACAGCTAAATGTACAAAACCATAGATAAATTTGCAAAACAATAAAAGTATAAAAATGGTTGCTACACCTAGCAAAACTATAGCTACTAGTTGCAAAACGTTAGTTACAGGTTGCAAAACGATAGCTGAAATAAAAACTATCTGAAACACACTAAGCTAGTTACAAGCTAAATATAGCGATATAGCTTACATTTAAATTAGAGAAAAAACAAAAAGTAGCTGAATACCTGCAAGTTAAAAGTAGCTAAGGGATGATCAAGTAAATCTAACAAAAGGTTAGCTAAAAGTACCAGAACAGTAGCTAAAAGCTAAGATATTAGCAGAGCTGTAGCAAAAAGCTCAAAATATTTTGAAGAGATTTTCATGCATTTCACTGAAAACCTATAAACAAGGTAAATAATTAAAAAAGTAAGCATATGAGCAGCAGGTTTGGGATGTTGTTCTGCCTCTCAGTCACTAGAGGGCGCCAGACATCAATTTGTGTTTAAAAGAATCTGGTTAATTAAAGGTGCAGAAATTTTAAATAAGTGAGTTTTTGGCTTGTTTAACAGCTAAAACCCGCCTGCAGCAGTTCAGCTGTGACTCAGGTATGAGTCAGCTGTGACCTGGAGGCTCAGGTGTCGGATGTTTCTAGGACTCTGAGGGGGATCAGGGTCCAGAACGATGTGAGGAAAGCTTGTAAAGCCGTTGTTTTAACCTGACGACAAACCGTTTTAGTCCCTGAAGACTCTGAGCTGGTTTTCAGGGCGCGGCTCGAGGTGACAACTTTCAGCAGCTCATCTTCCTCCTCCTCCTCCTCCTCATTCAGACAGGCTCAAACTGGGAGGTGGAGGAGGCTGTTTGTTGTGTTATCTGCCAAAACAACCACACCCACATAAAACCTCATACCAGACCTGTCATTTATGAGCCCAGAACCAAACCCAACGCATGAGCCTGAATTAACATAGAACCGTTTAGTTTGGTGATTTATGTTTGTTAATTTTGTTTAAATGTTCTCAAAACTCTTTTATTGCTTTAATGCAACTGGTAAACATGCATTAGTGATGTGTTTTTAGGGCAGAGGAGAACAAAATAAATATTTAACATTTTAAAAATCTGCAGGAAACACAACAAACAGCTAAAGACGGTCACTAAACTCTGATCTTACAGAAACATTTATTTAAACACGAGGCAACAAAAACAAAGAAAAGTTTCTGCAACAAGATGGTTCTCCACAAACTCTTGTTTCTGCTAACGAACGAACAAAACTGCACCATGCAGCTGCCGGATGAATTTAACAAGAAAGATCAGTTTGAGACGTGAGGTTCTCTGAAGCTAAAAGCTAAAGAAAAACATAAAGAGCTGAAAGAAGCAGAATGCTAAAAGCTAAAGAAAATACTAAGTTCTAACAGGACCAGAACACTGTCTAAAAGTAGCAAATAACTAGATGGAAGCATTTAAATGTTGACTAAAACCAGAATAATCATCTGGAAAGTGTGAAAACAGTGCCTAAGAGCTAAAAGTAGAAAAAGACTAGCTGAAGGCTAGGCAAGATGTTAGTTGAAAGCTTAAAGTTGCAAAACAGTAGCTAAAAGCAGCAGAATGGTTGCTAAAAACTAAAATTAACTTGTACAGATTTCAAGAATAAGAATGATTTTAATATTTTTTAACAGTGAAAATATTTGAAGTGTTAAAAAACTAACTTCAAGCAGGAACAATGATTATAAATTTTGTTACGTAAAGAGAAAAAATAAAGTTGTTTGATATATTTTTACTTCATGTTTCAGTTCCTGAAAGGAGCAGAAACTCTGGGTTCGTTCAGACTCTCAGTGGCAGAATAAAGCAGCGTCAAGAGACCGCTGACCCAGATAGGTTGAGTTGTCGTCCCCCCCCCGTATCATTACCCCCTGGAGGCATATCCATGTCACCTGCACATGTACGCCTCTGTCACAGGATCTCTGAGCTGCAGCAGCTTGAATTCGGCTTGTATGAGTGAGGAGGACTTTGTTTTAGCTGATTTACTGTGAGGACAGAAAACTTGATGACAAAAATGTTTTTGTTTCAACACTCAGGAGAAAAACAACTCGAGCTCATTTTTTATCGTTAAAAACTGTTTTTACTTTGAGTTTAACAAACTGAAAAAACTTCCTGTTTCTCCCTCTTGTGTGAAACTGGTTCTGTGTTTATAGTTCCTCCTGCAGGACGTTCAGTTGTGGCTGCGCACATTAATCCAGACTGAAGAGGAAGCATGGGAGCGCTAACAGCTGACTGTGTTCACAGAAGAAGCTAAAACTGAGTTGTTGAAGGTAAAGCAAACAAAACAGCAGCTAAAATGAGCAAAACAATGTAAAAAGTGAGCAAAACAACACTGAGGTTAAAAAATACAATTAACTAAATGTAGCAAAACAGATGCTAAAGCTAAAAGTAGCAAAACCAAAGCTTATTCTAGCAAAACAGATGCTAAAGCTAAAAGTAGCAAAACCAAAGCTAAAAGTAGCACAACAGTAGCTAAAGCTAAACTGAGCAAAATGGTAGCTAAAAGCTAAAACAAATAAATTTGTAGCTCATTGCTGAAAGTTGCACAAAAAGGCCAAATTGAACAGTTTACTGATGCAGAATATTCTGAAGAAATTGAAAGTATTTTATCAGTGAAATTAAATAGTTATAAGTAAATAATTATAAAATATAAATTGTAAAAACTAAATCTGATGGAGCTCATAGTGCGATCTTTGATCTTTTCCCATTAAATAAATAAAAAGAACAAAATCTGCAGAAATATTGAAACTGTCATCAAACATCAGTAAAGTCACTCAAATATTCTTATTTTTAGTTTTTTAATGAAAGTTTTGTTCTGTTTCCCACAAAAAGATTTAACCATTTAATTAAGAAAACAATCACTGATTCATTCCAGTCAAATTCCAACAAACGAGCAGCTTCTTCCTGCAACATTTTATAAGAACAATTTGTCCGTTTTCTATAATTAAACTGTCGCTCTGAGTTGGCGTTACTTTCTCATCAGATTTTACCTGAACAGATGTTCTGTGAGTCACCTGAGGGCCACACCTGAGTTACAGTCTGACAGGAGCTGCTGTTTTTATCATTAACATCAGGAGTCAAGCTCACATTTCTCTTTGTTTAAGAACTCCAGCCTTTTATTTCTCATCACAAAGGAGTTTTTAACAGAAAAAGTTCCCAGTCAGAGGAAATAAGAACGAGTTAAAGGTTGTGAAGTAATTTAAAATGTTTGAAAATGTCATTAAAATACATAAATCCAGTTTTCCTCATTATTAAATCCTGAGAACAATGTTGGACACACCCTGAACACCAGCAGCTATCAGTGTGACTCATCAGCCCTTTAATAAGGGAAAGTTTCCCTTGGCACACACACACCAGCTCTACACACACACACAGACCTCTACACACAGCTGCAAACACAGGACCTGACAAGATAAAACAGCCATTCATGATGGAAAAACAAGAGAAAATGATTAAAAAGTGCTTCCACAAAGTTTCAAAGTGGATCAGATCTGTCTAAACATGCAGCTGTGTGTGTGTGTTCTTGTTTTTGTACAGAGTAAGGATCGTGGCTTTAACCAGCAAAGTGAGGACATTTTCCCGGTCCTCACCTTTTGCTGCTCTGCTGTACTAGTTAGTTTAGAGGTATGGTGGGAATTAATTTTGGTTAAGGTTAGGGTTAGTAATGGTTATAGTTAAGAATAGACGTAATGGTTAGGGTTAGGAATAGACTAGTAATGGTTATAGTTAGGAATAGACTAGTAATGGTTATAGTTAAGAATAGACTAGTAATGGTTAGGAATAGACTAGTAATGGTTATAGT
>JARVJO010000227.1:2572183-2586334 GCA_031762555.1 Cynodonichthys magdalenae | reverse complement strand
CGTTTTTTAACAAATCACAAAATTCAAATGTAGTAGCCACAGTTCAACCCTAAGAGAGCAGCACAAAGACGTTTTTAAACCAAATATTGTAGATTTAAACAATTTTAGACGGAAATGTTGAATTTTACTCATAAATAGAAAGGTATTACCCTTAGGGCACAGTTTAGATAGTTTATCTGCAAAAAAAAATTTTTTGGGGGGTAAGTTCCTCTTTAAGCATTTAGGCACTAGCTTGCTAATTTTAGCTTACATCTTGCTTTTTGCTACTTTTAACTAGACCTTTGCTACTTTTAGCTAAAATGTTACTGTTTGTGGGAAGCGTTTTGCTACCTTTAACTTCTACCATGTAGCTAATTTTAGCTTTAAGCTAGCCTTTCATTATTTTTGGTTTTAACTAGGCTACTGCTGTTTCCAGCTCACTTTTTGCTTTTTTTAGCTGCTACTTTTAGTATTAAGCGTTTTAAGCGTTAACTGAATTTAGCTAGTGCTGGGCTATTTTTTTCTTCTATTTAACATGCTACTTTGAAACTTTAGCTGTTTCTTGTAGATAAACAAACACTTTGGCTGTTTTTGTCAACAAACAAACAATTGTAGTTTTTTTTTAACTCACAGTTTGGTTACTTGTTTTGGTAAACAGACACTTTGGCTGTTTCCATTATCTAGTCTTTTGCTTCAATAACTTGTTTTGGTATTTTGAGCTAGCATTGTGCTAGTTTTGGCTTTTTGCCACTATTTTGTTAGTTACCAGTTTTCTGCATTTTTTAGCTTGAACAGCTGTTTCAGATGAGTTTTGATTACACATATGTTTGTTGTTGACAGTAATAACTAAGGCCGGTTGTTTTTGTTTGTTTCTAAACATCAGCTTGGACTTTTACAAGGACCAGCTAAAGGGGGTCAAGAAGCTCATGGTGAGCACCTTACAGAGGAGGAAGAGCACCAGAGGAGGGAGTTCTGGAGCCTGGGAGGACTCTGCGAGGAGCTTCAACGATGCTATGGCTTGGATTGTTCAGCAAAAGGCACAAACACACATACACGTGCACGCCCTCATGCACTCACACAAGTCTAAGCCAAATATTTTAATTTATAACTGAGAATTTAAAAACATCTACTGAGAGCATGAAAACACTCCAACATCATTATTTATACAAAGTTTAGAGATAAAAAATTATTTTGTGAATCAGTTTATTATTTTAGCTGTTTGTATATCAAAGCCTTCAGCTTATATTGAGATGGGTGCTGGAACAGTTTTGGTTTTTGATCTCTTTGATTTCTTCAAAAGCATTCATTCAACAAACTGTTTACTGACTTTTAGAATTTAGCTGCTGTTCTGTTATCTGATTTACCTAGCATTTGGCTATTTTTAGCTAATGTACTTATTCGATTTAGCTAGCTTTGGGTTATTTTCAGCTACTGTTTTGCTTAACTTGGCTATGCATTTTTCTTATTTTGGCTTTTAGCTAAGTGCTTTGCTTTTTTTAGCCTTGAACTCTGTGCTCTGCTTCTTTGAGATGTTACCTAGCATGTTGTTGCTTTTAGCTCTGTAAATTGTTTTTATACAAGTGTATACCTCTTTTTGCTTTAGGCTAGATGTTATGCTTCCTCAAGCTTTTAGCTAGGTGTTCTGCTTATATTAGCTTTGAGCTAGATGTTCTGCATCTTTCAGTTTTGAGATAGGTGCTGAGCTTTAAGCTAGATTTTTTTGCCCCGTTAAGCTTTTAGCTAGCTTTTTGTTTCTTTTAGCTAAGTATGTTGCTTCTTTTAGCAAGGTACATACAGCGAAGATTTAGCTATTTGTCTAGCTAGTTTTAGCTTTGAATTTAGTGTTCCGCTTTTGTGAGCATTTAGTTAAGTCTTTTACTTTTTCTGAGCTTTTTGTTAGCATTTTGCTTTTTTTAGTTGGGTAAACTGCTTATTTTAGCTTTCAGCTAATTATTTTGCTTATTTTAGCTTTAAGTTAGTGTCGTGCGTGTTTTAATTACATATACACATTGCTTCTTTTAGCTTTATTTTTTAGCTTGGTGTTCTGCTTGTCTTAGGTTTAACAACTCGTCTGAAGCTTGTTTTATTTTGAAAATACCTCTTATTTTTTTGGTTTTGCAGCGTCTGATAGAGACGGCTCCCTGGGGAGATGATCCCGCCTCCATCGAGCAGCAGCTCGTGAGCCACCGGAAGTTTCAGGGCTCCATCATCACGGCGCCGGAGGTGGACCGGGCTCGAGACGACATGGTGGGTTCATATGTTTGGCATCACCGTCGTCACGAGGAGAAAATCAGATTTAATTATTTAATTTGTTAATTACAAAAATGAAACGCACCAAACTTTTCTTCCTTTAGTTGAAGATGGGAGACAAAGCAAATGCTAACGCTCTGGGCCAGGCCTGGGACAGCCTTCAGGTGAAAGGAAAAACGACGCCCGTTTGTGACTTTTCATTGACGTGCTTTTCTTTTTCCATGCTTAACCCCTGTTTCTCTGCTTTGTTAGCAAATGGCGTGCGATCGGTCCACTCAGCTGCGAGACCTCCAGCAGATCCTCGAGCAGATCTCCAATGAGATCATGTGGGTGAACGACAGAGAGGAGGAGGAGCTGATGTTCGACTGGGGGGACAGAAACATCGACCAGTACATCCCCAAGAAGCAGGAGAGCTACTCTGTGAGTAAAACTGGTGGAACGAGGAGCTTTGATCCAATCGCTGAACATTCCCAGATCAGTAACCCTCTCTCTCTGACAGAAACTGATGAGGGATCTGGAGGACAAAGAAAAGGACCTGAACAAACTGAAAACTAAAGTGGACATCCTTCTAAAGAACAACCACCCTGCTTCCGACAAGATTGAGGTGTGGACAGATTTCGCCCACATCTTTATGCATCTGTGCTTTTTATTTATTTGTTTTAATGCTTCCTTTGGATTCCTGCAGGCTTACAAGGACACTCTGCAGACTCAGTGGAGTTGGCTTCTTCAAATTACAAAGTGCATCGACGTCCACCTGAAGGAGAACGCGGCTTACAGTCAGGTGACTTCGGCTGCTTGTTTTGACATGGTTTATGTTCCGTCTCACAGCTCTGAAGGTCGTGAAAAGCAACTCATATGTTCTCTGCCAAACAGCTTACTCTGCTATTAGGGTTCATGGATTGGATGATAAAAGCAGGGGCGGAGCCAAAGAGGTGAAAATCTGAAGAAAGTAGGGCTCTCTGCGGTCATGAAGTGGGACATTCTAGGGTGTGGGCGGAGTTTGGAAAATAGGCAGATGTTCTTGGTTGTGGGTGGAGTTTAGGAAAACCGTGATTGGCAAAGTTTGGAAAATAGGTGGAGGTTTTTGTGAGTGGGCGGAGTTTGAGAAAAGTGTGATTGGTGGAGTTTGGAAAATAGGTGGAGGTTCTTGGGTGTGAACAGAATTTGGCGAAACCGTGACTGGTCGCATTGACTTGTGGGGGAAGTGAAAAGATGTGATCGTTAACCATGATTTACTTACAGGACGTATTGGTCATCGCTGTTGATGTATAATGGTAATTAGTAAAATTATTGTGAACATATAAATTTATTCACTTCAAATTTTTTTGTGGCTAGCAACTTCCTGTCTTGAGTTATGACTAATGTTAATATTAAAAATTAGTGATCTTTTTAAAGGCGCTGATTGGCCGTTTTGACTGAGCTGAATTGTTACACATCCCCCAGCTGTCCGGTGTTCATCCAACGGCTTCTTCAAACCCCACCTAAAATAGTCAATCTGAGCAATCGAGTCTTTCATAAACTCCTCCCACACACCATGAACCTCCCACTTAGTGGCTGCAGAGACTCCCTTCTCAAATGTTTGCCAAGTGGGGTGGGCATTTCAAAGATAGGCAATTAGGAAAAAGTTCAGGAAAACTGGGCAACATTTAGTGGCCTGTATGTAACATCAATGACATGGAGCTTGGTCACACTGCTGTGGGATGGCGTCCTGTTCTTCAACCAGCGTTTGTCGTAAGTCAGTATGGTTGGTTTGGTCTCTTGGAAACGAACATCATGCCTGAGAAGATCCTACAGGTCTTTAACGGAATGAGATCAAGACTGCAGGCAGGCAGTTCCACCCTCTGCACGACTCTGATGATCTCTGCTCTGTGGCGGCGAGTGTTGTCATGTTGAAGGGTAGAGTTTGGACCCAGACTGTAGAGAAATGGGATTGCTCACAGGTGGCCTGTCGGCGCCACCTGGTGTACCAGGACCTCAGTATCAGAAACGGCTGTTTGGCAGAGACGATTTTCTTGGGCGTAACCCACACTCAGCTTTGCTGCTCAACCCACAAAGGCTTTTCCTCACAATTTTGTCACGATTGAATAAAGTCAAAAGTTGAGTAAATTAACAGGTTTTCCAACGGTTTATCACCAAGAAATAGTGTTGCAACAAAATAATCCACCAAACATACATTTCCTTACTTTTATGTATTTTGCTGATGCTTATTATTGTTTATTGTTGTTTTTAACAGTTCTTCAAAGAGGTCAATGACACAAACAAGTCTTTGAAAAAAGTACATGAAATTGTTTTAAAGAAGTTCAAATGCGACAAGAACACAACGCTTGAGGAACTGAAGGAAAACCTTAAAGACATGGAGGTAGGAGAACTTCACCTATTTTTATTGTATTTGTGAGCAGAATGAGGCCCAACCCATGACCACGAAGTGTCACATCTCATAATTTCATCTTCAGGTAGAAAAGGAGAAGATCCTGCATCACAAGCTGCAGGTGCAACATTTGGTCACCATGTCGAAGAACATCGTGAGGCTGAAACCCAGAAACCCAGAGGAGAAGGGCAACGGCATCATCGTAAAAGCTTTGTGCGACTTCAAACAAGACCAGGTTAGCTTTTCGTTTTAATAATCGAAAACAAATTTGGAATTATTTGAAATAAAAGTTACTAAAATACATTCTCTTTGGGCTCTTCAGAAGGTGATCTGTAAAGGCAACGAGGCCATCCTGAAGGACAACAGCCAGCGCAGTAAGTGGCTCGTAGTGGGTCCAGGAGGCATGGATATGTTGGTGCCCTCCGTGTGCCTGATTGTTCCGCCTCCTAATCCGCTGAGCGTCAGTTTCGCCACCAAGTAAGAAACACAAAAACCCTCCTTAAGCTTATAATTTTACAAAACGAACCAAAATAAAACTCGAAATTTAAATTTCTTGTTAAGGAACGAGATGTATTACGAGTCCATCCTGGCCATCTGGAGTCAGATGTACATCAATATCAAGAGTCTCATTGCCTGGAACTACTGCCTGATGGATATACAACACATCAACTCCCTCACCATGACCATGGTGAGAAACAAATCTCTGTAAATGTTTTGAGGCATACAAAAGAAGAGCTTTACCTGCAGGATGTTAGCTCTTCAAAACAAGAGTTTTAAAAGTGTTTAGCTTTTGAGCCTCAAAAGAAATCATCGTTTAATTCCTGGAGATGATTTCACCCATCTTGGCTGTTTCAGAAGTCTAATTCAGGCATAGGATTACAAAAGAAGGGGCGGCCGTCTGGAAGTAGACATGGACAAACAGGAAGTGACCCCAATAGTTGAACATGGAGAGTAGACCATGAATAGACAGTAGCTGGATGAGGAAATGTGGTCAGTTTGTCCTTGAGTTTTAGCCTGTAGCAACAGAACTAAAGGATAGCTCAGGAAACCCAACCCTAACTTTAGAATTTATCAAAAAGAAAAGTAGACAGGGTGTCAGTCTCACTAACAGAAACTGGATGTTGGTTTCACACGAGCAGAGCCTGATAACTGTGAGCTCTGCCTTTTAGAAACTCCAGGAACCGCAAGTAAACCCGCAGTTTGAGAGTGAAGATGCTCTGTTAGGAAAATTAAAATAGTCCAGCCTAGCCTTCTATGACTTTGGGTTTTTGTTCTAATGGTGGTTTTTGGAGCATTATGTTTTATTTGAGCTTGGATTTGGTCCAACACTGCCTCCTTCTGACAATGTTTTAATTCTGCAGACTGAAGAGACTCCATCAGGCAGTGTATAAAGTTCCAATGGTCACAGAACTATAGGTTATTCCTTCCAGCATTATACGTGTTAAATAAGTTTTATTTTTATGAAAATGAGCCTGCACCAGTGCAAACACAGTTTACAGTTTAGCCTTATGTAACACACAAGTTTAAGTCAAACTATAGTAAGTACTACTAAAGGTACTACTAGTCGTAGTGCTATTGGTAATAATACTTCTGGTATTGGTGTAGTATATTTATTTGTAGTACTATTAAAATTAGTTTAAGATTAGTGTAAGTAATTGTGCTAATATGGCTAGTGCCAATACTATTGCCATTGGTATAAATACAGAACTAAAAGTTAAGCGAATACATATATATGATGCTATAGCTTTAGCACCCAAGCTAATACACACAAACAAATGTTTTTTTTTTGTTTCTAGTAGTAGGCTGTGCAGGTGAAAGAAAGCCGTCCTGGTGTAGATCTTTAGTTTAGAAATCAATTAAAAATTTTCTACATTTGTGTTTCTAGTTGTCCAAGATGCGTCCTGACGAGTATCGACAAATCCTCAAAAACATGGAGACTCACTTTGAGGAGTTCAAACAGAGCAGTCAAGGATCTCAGATGTTTGGTGATGACGAGATGAAGAGCATTGAAAACCAGTTTGTTGGAGCGCAAGCCCATTATGACAAACTGGTGGTGGAGCTGCCTACGTACGGTCAGTAGATGTTAAATCTGCTACAGGGTCTTAGCTGGTACTTGGGTTTTACCTTCCTTTTCTGCTTCTCCGCAGTTACTTCCCAGGAGGAAATTGAAGTAGAGGAAACTATTGACGTAGAACAACAACAGCAGCAACAACAGCAACTGATATTTTTGCAGCAACAAGCTGTCGAGCAACAACCCCAGCAGCACCTGATTATATTACAGCCACCACCTGAGCAACAGCACCTGTTTATACTACAGCAGCAGCAGCAGCAGCAACAAGCTGCTGCAGAAGAAGCCATGAGGCTAAGTGAGGTAAGGAGACTGAGAGAGGAAAGGAGGCTGAAAGAGGAAGAGGAAAGGAGGCTGAGAGAGGAAAGGAGACTGAGAGAGGAGGAGGAAAGGAGGCTGAAAGAGGAGGAGGAAAGGAGGCTGAGAGAGGAAGAAGAAAGAAGGCAGGAAGAGGAAAGGCGGCGAGCGGAGCTTAGAAAACAGGAAATGAAGAAAAAAGAAGCGAAGAAAGAGGTGCAGATCAAGAAAGAAATGGTGGTAAACATCAAGACCGAGCAGCGAAAGAAGTCGTCCTCCTCGTCTCTGTCCTCTTCCTCGTCTCATCTCTTATCAGAGCTTCATACTCTCAGACTGAGGATGGAGGCAGCAGAGGGTACTCTGAGTCAGTACGTTCATATCTGCTTCGGAGACGACGGCGCCCGAGACTGTGGCCTGAAGATCACCCAGCTGGAGGTAAACACAAACTCGGAAATACAGAAAACGAGTCACAAGCTTTTACGAAAACAACTTTAATCTTGAATATTTTTGTTTCAGTCGGTGCACCGCGACGTCGACTTGATGCGTGAAGATTATCTACATTTGAGGGAGCGCATTTCGAAGGTTCTGGACAGCATGACTGATTCAGACAAAGCCCAGTTCCTACGCAATGAGATTGGAGTAATCAACCAGAGACTGGGCGGTCTGGAAAGCAGCTCATCTGCTTACGTGCAACGGTATGCAACACAATCACATCAGAAAGGTTTATTTTGGAGAGTTTTTAACAGGAATTTAAAAGTGCCTAACTGGAAAACTGTAAACACACAGTTTGAAGTTGAGCAGAAGAGTTGACAGGAAACATTTTCAAAAAGTAAATATCTTGGGACCATGGTCCGATCCTTGCGGGACACCTTAAACATTTCAACTACCGTCATTTGGAAGCAAAAAGCTTCAAAATCCTCTGAAACCGATGACGCTCTTCACCTCTCGTGATTGTTTTTCTATCAGGCTACGGGCTCTAAGGGACATGCTGGAGAGCATAGCACGAGTTGAGGACATTGTGAAAGTTCACGAGGCAAGGCTGACGGAAAAAGAAACCACTTCTCTGTCTCCAGCTGAAGTCAACGAATACATGGCAACCCTTAAGGTATTCTTAGAATTAAATGGAAGAAAATGTTGTAAATCTGCTGGAAGATGTCGACCTTTTATTTTGTTTGTTCATTAAAGCCGTAAAGATTCTGTTCAGTCAATAAGTTGTCTTGTTATATAGAGATGCTTTTTCTGATCATGTTTCGTTATTACGTAGACCATCAAAGCAGAGCTGGATCAGAGGAAAGATGTACTGATCTCCATGGAGTCAGAGCTGTCAAAGGCGAACCACTGGAACAGCCAGGTGGGCAGCTCCTTCCACAGGTGTGACTTGATGCTGTCGAAATACACCGAACAGGTGGGCTTGCTGTCCAACCGCTGGAGAAGAATCCACGATCAGATCGACACCAGGTACGCCTCTTTCTCTTTTGTAAAACAATTGATAGAGAATACCGTTGTGCAAAGTAAAAACAACTTAATTGTTATTTTTAGACTACAGGACCTGCAGTTGTACCTGCCTCAGCTGCAGCATTACAAGCAAACCAGCACCTCGCTCACTGAATGGATTGATAAGACTCGGAAAAAACAGGACACCCTGCAGGCCACCAAGATAGACAATGTCCAAGCTCTGAAAGACCACATTGGCAATCAAAAGGTTCTCTGCTCAATGTTTAGTTGTGATTAATAAATGTATTTCTGTGTGGAGAGTTAGGGTTCGTGTTTGCTTTGTCTCTGACATCTATGTGTTGTTGGTAAATCCAAGGCTCTGAATACTGAAATCAAAGCGAAGAGGGAGACGGTAGACAGCGTGCTGAAGGACAATGAGACATGCGTGAATGCCATCAAGGTAAGCAAGTTGATCAAATTTATTAAAATTGCCAATTTTCTGGTCTCATATTTTGGTTTCTTGCAGGACTACGAAACCGACCTTGCCTCTTACACCTCTGGCTTAGAAACTTTGCTTAACATCCCCATCAAGAGAACGATGCTAAGGTCCCCATCAATGGATCTTAACCAAGAGGTAACATTTTACTTTGGCAGGTTGAAAAGGAATTTTTCTTTTCCACGACTGAAGTGACATTGTGTCTGAATTTGTTTTTCCTCCAAGGCTACACAACTGCAGACTCGCTACATGGAGTTGTTCACGCTCTCTGATGACTACTACAAGTTCTTGGGCCAGTTGCTCAAAAACATGGAGGAGCTCAAGGTATAGTGTGTAATTTTTTTTATTTTGTTGTTTTTTGATATAGTATCATTTATCTCAATCTGACAGGTGAGTATGAAAGTAAAGATTTATGTCAATCTGTATAATCGGGTTTTATTGAATTTTATTTTAAGTTAAACTGTTGCTTACGTCTCAATGCATTATGAAATGTATTATTAGTACAGGATGACTAAGGGGTTAGCAATGCTGGGGATGGTTCTGCTAATCTGCTAACAACTAATAGAGGGACAATTTTTTTGTTTTGTAGCAGATTAGCTTTTCTACTTACTTACTACTTACTTATAACTGTTAGCGGATCAATTAGCTTCTGCTAAATTGTGTTTTGACAGCGTGTTAGTCAGCTAACACCTAACTAACAAGCTAACATCAACAGGACAGTCATCTTAGCAATGAGCAATTAGCAGTTAGCTTCTACTAACTTTTACAGGTTTAGTATTTTTGTGTTAGCTTTCACTAAATTTCCTTTAAATATTTAGCAGTTTGATGTTAGCAATGCTATATTTTTGGTTAGCAGTTAATAAAGCTAACTTTTGGTTACCTGCACCCATCATTGGTGGTTAGCAATGTTGCCTCACAGCAAGAAGAGCAAGAAGGTCCTCGTGCTCATGAAGGTTTTCTCCGTATACATGAGTTTTTCCCACAGTCCAAAAACATGAACGTTACCCGTCCCTTGCAAAAGAAGTCTGTGATCTCAATGGGTTTAGTCTGGTTAAATAAAGATGAATGAATGGTGACATGGAATCTTTATAAAATCTTTATAATATCTTGGCTTTGAATAAATGTAAAAAAAAATATTTGTATGGTGTTCTTTCAGATCTAAATGCATAAAAAACAGAGTTTTTTTACAAGCTGAAATTGCTAACGCTAACAATAAAATCAGTCCTAAGCTAGCCGTTGCTCTCAACTTATCCAGTAAATGTAATGTTTGTAAAATTCAAAAGATGTAAAGCATAAAGGTATTTTTATTGCTTTAAGAAAATATCTTACTTTTGTCCAGCCCTTTGCTACATGCACATCTGGTCATTTTTATAGGAGTGCATAAGTTAATTATTTGAGTTAGTGGTTGCCATGGCGATTCCCTACATTCACCATGGTTATTCCCTCTGTTTTACTATGCAAGAAAAAGCGGGGTGGGATTACACACAATAGAATTCTGTTCAGAAAATAAAATAAACAGAAAAGTAAAACTATAAATATTAAACCTGACAGTAAAAGGTATCTGTGTCAGTTTTGGGTCAAATATAGGACTGCATTTGGCCCAGAAACTATAAAAAGAACCAGTTTATATCCGTGCCAGAGAGGCTGTAGAACTGCCATATTTGGCCCAGATGTGGCCCAGATACAGAATTCTTATTTATTTTTTAGACTGAAATGTTAATGTTAGCATGTTATTAGCTGTTAAAGAACTTAAAGTTGGCAAAAACTAATTTAGTGGCAGCTAACGTTTTTTACAGTTAGTGAAAAAGCTAATCTGCTAAACTAAAAATTTGTTCTGCTGTTAGCTGATTTGCGGAACCTTGCCTACCACGGATGTCTGGGCAAGCCTTGAACAGCTACTTGTTAAAGTTCTTTACCTTAGAAGAAAAACTAAGCAAGAAGCAGCTATCCATCCGAAAGCAACTGCTGCTAATGGTTTCATATTTTTTGAACTGGTTAAGTCCCAGCAGGGCAGCAGTTAGAGCTGTCAACTTGAAACAAGAAGGTCGGAGGATCACTTCCTGCCTCGGTCTTTCAGTGTGGAGGTTATATTTTCACAACCTGCATGCGTGGGTTTTCTCCGGGTACTTTGGTTTCTTCCCACAGACCAAAAACAGGACTGTTAAGCTAATTGTTACCTCTAAGTTTGAGTGGTTGTTTGTCTCTATGTAGCCTTGTGATAGACTTATGGGTGCAGCCCGTTTGTTGCACAGGGACTGCCGGGGATTTCATACAAAATGAAGGAATAGTTAAATCATAATTAAAATAAAGTTAACAACCATTGCACTCATTCCCACTCTTATTTTCCTTCTAGATGCGCAACACCCAGATTGACCTGCTCGAAGAGGAACTTCGCCTGCTGAAAGACGACATGCAAGACCGCAATACAAAAAACAAATCACTGGAAGACGCTCTCGCTCAGTACCAGCTGGAGCTGTCCCTGTCGAAGGACCAGCTGCTGTCACTGGAAGAGGTGAAGCAGAGCACGGTGATGCAGTGCAGCGCCACCAAGGACAGCCTGGACTCCACCCAGAGTCAACTGGCGGACCTCAACGACGAGGTGGCGCGTCTCAAGTACCTGCTGGGGGAAGAAAAACGGAAGACGAAGCTGGCAGAGGAGCGCTACACACAGCAGCAAGAAGAGTACGAGTTGGTGCTGAAGAAGAGGCAGACGGAGCTGGAGACGGTCAGCTGGTCCAAGGTGGAGGTGGAGAAGACCGTAACAAGTAAAGAGCTTGAGATTGAGCAGCTGCGGCGGCAGCTGAATGAGGAGACAGCAAGGGTCTTGGAACTACAGAAAGATATATCAAAGGTAAGGAGCCATTGCAGTAAGGAGATCAATAACTTAAAGCTCAGCTACGAATCCCACATCCAGAGCAGTCGCACAGATATTCAGAGGCTGGCAGCACAGAGGGATGATGATACAGCTGAGCTCCAGCTGCAGTATGACAGGATGGAGGCAGAGAGGAGGAGTCTGGAGGAAGAACTCAAGAGGCTCAGGATTTCCATCAAACAGACCGAGGACCTCAGGAAAAAGGCAGAGGATGAGGCTTGCAGTCAGCGGGCCTTGCTCATAGAAGAAGGGTGCAGGAGGAGAGAAATGGAATGTCAAATGGAGTTACTGATAAGTCAGAGGGATGAGGAAATCAACCAGTACAGAGAGGAGCTAACAGAAGTCATGAAGACCCTGCAAGAGAAGAGTGACCAACTGATTTATGTAAATCACAGTTTAGAGGAGGAGACCCGCAGGAGAGAAATCACAGAAGAAGGGCAGGCCGTGCTTGAGCAGTCTTTAGCAGCGGTGCAGGTGAAACTAACCAACTCCTCAGTGGCTGCAACCCAGCTGAAAGAGTACGAGGTGGATCTCCAGCAGACACATCTACAGCTGGAAAGAGAAGGCAAAGAGCGGTACAGAGTAGAGCAAAACCTGTGCAGGTTACAGGGACGGGTCAAAGACCTGCAGGCTGTGAGGGATAGTCTCGAGAGTCAGGTGGAGAATCTGAGGCGGACTCACCAAGAGGAGGTGAGCAGGAGGATACAGGTGGAGGCAGAGCTGGAAAAGACCAACGTGACTGTAACAGAATACACCAGTAACATCGCCCAGCTGCACCAGAGCCAGGAACAAGTCAGCACATCAGCAAAGAGAAGTGAAGAGGAGTGTCTTATACTGAAGGAAGAGCTCGAGAAAACCTTAAAACAAAACCGGAATAATGCAGAGCTGAACGCTCAGCTGAGTATCGAACTGAACACCCTGAAGCAACAACTCCTGCAGGAGCAGGTCCGAGTCACAGAGGCAAATCTCAAAACCGAGGGTCTTTACAAGACTATTGAAGAGAAGAGTAAGGCACTTAACGAGAACACTGCTGAACTCCAGAAGCTGAAGGAAATGGTAGAAAAACAAACCAAAGAAAGGCTGAGGCTAGAGGAGGAGCTGAGGACAGCGCAGCAAGACAAAGAAGAACTCCTACGATCCAAAAAGGGACTGGATGACGAGCTCTCCTCTCAGATTACCGCCTTGGAACTGCAGCTGCAAGCCAGCCAGCACAGCAATGTAGACCACCGCAACCTGGTCACAGAACTCTCCTCTGAGCGCGAGAAACTGAAGCTGGAGGCAGAGAAAATACAAAAGCAGGTTACAGAGGTACATGGACGCTTGCCACTTAGATATGCACTTAGCCGCCTCTGTAGTGTAGCCTTTCCTTGCATGCTGGAACATCCATAGATCTTCTGCTAAATGCCAAAGAACTGCGATTCAAACACATACACCTGTACGTGCTTGAATGACTGGCATTTGAACTACTTGCATGCAAACAATCTGTGCCTCTTTGTTTGCCGACACCCTCATCCCATTGTCTACCTCCCAACATGGTTTCAGAATGCATGTTTGACGATTTGAATTCTTTGATTTTTAGAGATCATCATCAGTTTGCCTCTGCCGCCAGTCTTCTGCTGTTTAATTCCTGTTGTAGCACCTAAATTATCCACAAGATGCATTTTGTGAATCTGTAAAACAACACTAAGATACACTTATTTTGTAAACCAACACATTGAAGTAGTTATTGTTGCTTATATATTTGTGCTGTTTTGCAGATTTTCTGAACAACTAGCATTACAGTTTGGCTGCTATATGTCTGGTTGCTATAAATTGTAGGGATTTTTTCCGCTTGATTGGAGCTATAACTTTACTGCTATAACAAAAATAGTACACAAACAATTCCTAATCTTTTTTTATTTTTATTTCTTGTTGTCTTATAGATTGTAGCAAAATCAAATAACAGAAGAACACACAAATTTGCTTATCATGTTTTTACTTTTTACTTACATCAGCATTAGTTTTAGTTTTTTTTATTTTTAGGTACCAAAGAACACAGGAATCATGGAACATAGCTAAAAGGGGAACATAGGTACTGGGATACATAGATATTGAGGAACAAAGGTAAAAAGGGAACAAAGATAAAATGGGAACCTAAGTACTGGGAAACATGGGTAACAAAGAACATAGGTACTGGGAAACAAAGAAACTAAGGAACATAGGTACAAGGTAACATAGGTAAAGAAGCAACATAGGTACAGGGGAACATGGATAAAAAAGGAAAATATACAGTGGGGAGAACAAGTATTTGATACACTGTTGATTTTTCACGTTTTCCCACTTGCAAAGCTTGTAGAAGACTGTAATTTTTATCATAGGTACTCTTCAACTGTGAGTGATGGAATCTA
>JARVJO010000227.1:2552857-2563748 GCA_031762555.1 Cynodonichthys magdalenae | reverse complement strand
GCAAAACAGAGCCTCACACAGGTCTGCTTCTTTTGCCAGTTGCTGAAGGAAAAGATCCTTCCAAACTGATGTTTGATAGTGTTCGAAAGCAGGTGTCAGCACAGCAGCTTCTGGAGTGTGGTGTTCTTGACAAACAAACATTTAATAATCTCGTAAAAGGGCAGAAAACTATCCAAGAGGTGTCCGTGGATAAGAAGGTCTATCTGAAAGGGACTGGACCCATTTCTGGGGTTGTTGCTGGACGTCAAGGTAATTTGTCCTTTTCAGACGCCAAGAAACAGAAGATCATAACCGAAGAATGTGCAGATTTGCTACTAGAAGCTCAGGCTGCCACAGGTTATATTATTGAGCCTAAAAGTGACCAGAAACTGACGATACAAGAAGCATGTATCAAAGGAGTGCTGGATTCTACAGACAAAAAACGGTTGTTGACAGCTGAGTGTGCTACAGTTGGCTTTAAAGACCCTACTTCAGGCAACCCAATTTCAGTCTTTGAAGCAATGAAAAAAGGAATTGTTGATGAGAAAACTGGCTTACGTTATCTGCAGGCCCAGGACTCAGTGGGAGGAATTTTGGATCCTAATCTTGGTGTATTCCTACCAAAAGACATGGCTATTAAGCGCAACCTTTTAGATGAAAAACTTCTGCTTTCTCTAAAACAGAACCCTACATGTTACATAGACCCTGAAACTGAGCATAATATCAGCTATGGAGCATTGAAAGCCAGATGCAACACAAACACTCAAACAAGTCTTCACATTCTACCAGTGTCAACGAAGGTTGACTCTTCCAAATTGCTATTTGATGGTGTACGCACAACAGTCTCAGCGCAGCAGCTTCTTGATTGTGGAGTTCTGGACAATCAAGTATTCAATTACCTAATAAGAGGGGAGAAAACTGTCTCAGAAGTTGCTGTTGACATAAAAGTCTTTCTGAAGGGGACTGGATCGATTGCCGGTGTTGCAGCCGGACCTTTAGAAAAAATGTCTTTCACCGAGGCAAAGAAACAGAAAATTATGTCACCCGACAGCGCTAAGATGCTTCTTCTGGCCCAGGCAGCAACAGGCCACATTGTTGACCCCAGAACTAACCAGAAACTTTCAGTAAAAGATGCATGTGCCAGAGGAATAGTGGATAAGGAGGATGAATCAGTGTTGCTTACAGCTGAGTCTGCTGCAGTAGGTTTCAAAGATCCACACAGCAACAAACTTTTGTCTGCTGGCCAGGCAATGAAAAAGGGCTTAATTGACAAAGAAACAGCTCTTCGAGTACTTCAGGCTCAAGAGTCTGTTGGTGGACTTCTGGACCCTACCCTTGGTGTGTTCTTACCCATAAACATTGCAAAGAATCGGGAACTCATTGATGAGGCCCTACAACAAGCCTTGAAGCAGTCTCCTGAGTGTTATCTAGACCCAGACACCCAACAACCAACTACATATATATCACTTAAAAAAAGATGTAAATCTGATTTAAGCACTGGACTTTTGCTTCTCCCTAAACCTAGACAGTCATTAACTATACAAGGACTTAGACACCAGGTGTCCGTCACAGATCTGGTTGATGCAAACCTTCTAAGCAAATCTGATGTGGACCAACTGAATGCAGGTAAACTGACAAGCCGGGACATCGAAGATCGCCTGCGTTCGTACCTGAGAGGTTCCACATGCATAGCAGGAGTTTACGACGAAGCCAGTGATAAAGTGTTGACAATCTATCAGGCCATGAAAAATGGACTGCTGAGATGCGGCACCACTCTGGAGCTGCTTGAATCCCAAGCTGCCTCGGGTTTCATGATTGATCCTGTCAATAATCTCTATTTGACTGTTGATGAAGCCTACAATAAAAGACTTTTTGGGCAAGAATTTAAGGATAAACTACTATCAGCAGAAAAGGCTGTAACTGGTTACAAAGTGCCTGGAACAAACAAGGTTATCTCCCTCTTTCAGGCTATAGAGAAAGGTCTAGTTGAGAAAGGCCATGGCATCCGTCTATTAGAAGCCCAGATTGCCAGTGGTGGCATCATTGATCCTGAACACAGCCATCGTATTGAAGTGAATGTTGCCTACAATCGAGGTTACTTTGATGAAGAAATGAACAAGATCCTGACTGATGAGAGTGATGACACCAAAGGTTTCTTTGACCCAAACACACAGGAGAACCTAACCTACCTGGACCTTATAAAACGGTGCATCACAGATAAGAAGACTGGCCTCACCCTGTTGCCCATCATTGACAAGAAAAAACAAGAGTCAACTCAAAAGAACACACTGAGAAAGAGGAGGGTGATAATCGTGGATCCGGATACCGGTAAAGAGATGACGATACGTGAAGCATATGACAAAGGGTACATTGACTATGAAACATACCTGGAGTTGTCAGAGCAGGAGTGTGAGTGGGAAGAGATCACTATTACAGCTCCAGATGGTTCCACACGGTTCGTCATCATTGACAGACGATCTGGAAGACAGTATGACATCACAGACTTGCTTGAAAAGCGACTTATTGAAGAAAGAGTTGTACAGCAGTACCGCTCACGAACAATCACCCTCACACAGTTTGCAGATATACTCACTGATAGGACCAAAAATCTACCGCTGTCTTCATCAAGGATAACCCCATCAGAAACCTTAGGCACCTCAACCGTAACATCGTCTTCGTCTGTATCATCATCCAAAGGAATACCACCAGGAACCTCAGGCACATCAACTGTAGCATCATCATCATCCAAAATAACTCCAGAAACCTCAGGCACATCATCTGTAACATCGTCAACATCCATTTCCAAAACATCAAGATCTTCAAGTACGTCTTCAGTGACAAAATCATCCTCAAGAACATTGGAAACTTCTGTTCCCGCATCACTGGCATCATCTTCCCAGTCCTCTTCTTCCACATCAATAACTATGTCAAGACCCTTAACGCCTACTTTTACCAAAACAACTACAACGAAAACAACTACTGTTACAGAACTAAGCTCTACAGCCAGAAATGTCAATGTTTTAGGGTCTTCTGACTCCCTGAAGCAGATGTCCAGTGTGTCCATTGCTTTGTCCTCTCCTCTCGACGCAGTGGGTGAAGTTGAACCGGTGGGAGCCATTTTTGATACCGACACTTTAGAAAAGATTTCCATCACGGAGGCTTCAAATCGTGGTCTAGTGGATTCTATCACTGCCCAGAGATTGCTTGAGGCCCAAGCTTGCACTGGAGGAATTGTCAATCCCACAAACGGCCAAAGAGTTACTACACAAGAGGCTTCCCGCATGGGCATAATAACTGAAGCCATGGCCAACAATCTCAAGCCTGCCCAAAAAGCTTACAATGGTTTTGAGGATGTAAAAACCAAGAGGAAGATGTCCGTGGCCGAGGCCATGAAGGAAATGTGGCTCCCGTATGAAGCAGGGCAGAGATTCATGGAGTTCCAGGTTGTAACGGGTGGACTCTATGATCCAGATAAGGGTTGTAGAAAAAGCATAGAGGGTTCTCTAAAAATGGGCTGGCTGGATGCAAGAACGGCACTGAAGCTCCAAGATGTCAACCACCACACAAAAATCCTGACGTGCCCCAAAAGCAAACTGAAAATCTCTTACAAGGAGGCCCTGGATAACTGCCTGATAGAAGGTGACACTGGGGTGAGAATGCTCCAAGCATCATCTGTGTCCTCCAGAGGGATTAGTAGTCCATATAACGTGTCTTCAGCACCCGGATCCTCCTCAGGTTCTAGGAGTGGCTCACAACGGGGCTCCCGCAGGGGCAGCCTGGACCTGGGCTCCCCACTAACTCAATGCTACAGTGTTAGCAGCTTCACCACCTCCTTTTCTTCGACCAAATAAACCTGGAAAAGACGTGCTTGAGCTGTTCTTACAACTCTGTTTGATTTACGACAATAATTCTGATGTGCAGAAATGTTCTCTTTGTGTGCTCATTGAGAAATTATTTTTATTTCACTTTTATCTCTTTAGATGTGTGCTTTGGTGTTTCTGTGCTTTAAGAACTGTAGTCACAATAAAGATATTCTTTACAACAATTAAAATAGTATTAAAGCCACAACAAGGTATTTGGATTAAAACTAATTATTTGTCAATGTTCTTCAATTAGGTTTGGAATTGCCATATTTTTTATTTGCATATTGTGTTTCAAAAACGTTTTATCCAAAGTTTTATTAAATGTTCTTTACAATTTGATCTGATAAAGCTGTTGTTTGTATTAATCTTATATAACATCTATGTTTGTTTTCTGGGATAAAAGATAGTAATTTTGGTGATTTTATTGGCTTCACGTGACTTAATAAAGTTTTTTTTCCTTAAATAGACTTATGGTTGTAATGGTTTATCATCAATAAAGTCATTTTCCTCTCAAATATTTTTGAATTATTTTATTTATATATAGTATGTGTGTGTGTCAGATTTAGCTTTTCATCAATTGGATTAGCACATTTACAATTATATAGCAAAGTTACTCTTCAAAATCCAATAAATTACTTTTAATTATTGTATGAAAAGCAGATAAGTAACTGTGGGTAAAAAATTACTAAAAGGTACAGTTACCAAATAAAACTAATTTATAGTTCAGATTTAGGGTCTTTGATTAGAAAAAGTCAGATTACATTACAAAAATATTTATTATGCATTTTTTTCTTTTAAATTTAATACTCAAATAATTTATAACTAAGAATTAATACATTATTGACATTAAAAGCGTTAAATTCCAGCTAAAAATAGTTTTTCATACCAATGGACTCATTCATTGGTTGACTGACTCTGTAAAAAGGGCGCAAATATTTATTTATATCTAGATAAGTGGCCAAATGAAAGGCATATTACGTTTCAAATTCTTAAGTAATTATTTCTGCACATATTGTACATAATCACTCGGTAACGTTACCAACTGTCAGGTGGAGGCGAACTTCTCAAAATCAAAAATGCAAAAATCTGTGGCGGAAATTTTAATAGCTGTATAATTGCTTCAAAATAAAAGCTTTGTACATTTTAATCGGCTGTAAATAAAGATAAAACGTAATGAATTAGCTTTATTTTAAAAATGGTTGTCTTCAATATATAAATATATCTCGCAAGGTTAAAAAGTACCGACGACATGTTTTGAAAATCTAATTTTCGCCTACGATGTTTACTTGCTTACTTTACTTTGAAACTGTAACCCGGAAGTTATTTTGAAAGCACAAGTGTATGTGGCTAAATGTCGAATCTGTTTAATTTCAGATTAATTTTAAATTTACAATCGATCCGCTGACTGACATGGGGTTGTTTTACGGTTTTGTAAAAATAAAGCTATAAATAGAACGTGTTAGATGTTTATGCTAGGTTTGTCGTTCTTTTTGGTTACAAAACAACAACCGGATGTAGCTAATCGCTGCAAACTGAGGCTGAGGACAACAAACTGGAGACGCTGTGAAAATACATCAAGGTAAGATCAGTTAATATGTGAACATTATAAAACATATAAGCCACTTTAAGTAATTTTGAAAACCAAACTGAGCTGTAAGATGAAACTGAAGCTCTTTTGGCTACATCTGTCAGAAGGACTTAAATCAACAAGTTTTGTTTTGCAAGCCACATTGTTGTACAAGTACATGCAGAGAGCTATTTTAAATTATTTAAACATTCAGATTTATCTGTTCAGGTGGCGCAATGGCCGATGACCCTCAGAGAAACTTCCGCTCTACGTATTATGAAAAAATGGGTTTCAGAGGAGTGGAGGAGAAGAAATCACTGGAAATCCTTCTGAAGGATAATTCACTGGGTAAGATTTATCCTCTCTCTGCTGATTTGTGTCACTCAGTTTGTGTTCCTTTACTTCTTTCTGTCACTGAAACATTTATTACCAATGATTTAGTTTCACTAAGTTAAATGAATAAAGTTGTCCTTTCCTGCAGATCTGGAGAAGCTTAGCACTTTCAGTCAGAGGTTCCCACTGCCCTCCATGTACCGGATTCATGTGTGGAAGGTTCTGCTGGGTGAGAAGGACTCTTTACCTTGTTTTTAAAATCAGCCTTTAGCTTTTATCTACCTACTTTCCAGCTATAAGCTAATGTTTAGCTACTTTGGGCTATTAATCAGCGTTTTGCTTATAGCTAATGTTTGGCTTGTAATTAGTTTACATTTCTCATGTAAACTAGAGAAAACTCTTTATTCATTTCATTTTTAAAAAATCGTTACATTTCTACTCGTTCTCCGGTTCTCCTCGTCTCTCGCAGGCGTCCTCCCGCCCCACAGTGACTCCCACGCCCTGGTTGGAGGCTACAGGAAGGAGCAGTACCAGGACATTCTGGAGGCTCTGGAGGTCATGAGGTACGTCCGTCCCTCCACACCTTCCACCCACGTTTACCTGCGCATGTTCCAGCTGGAGACCCAGGTCCTCCCACGCTGCTCCGAGACCCTCCCTCCGGTAAGAAAATCGTCTCAACTTTAACCGGCGTGCGGAAAAACTTTGACGCTGAAATAAACCACGCAGAGACTTTTAATTTGACGTTACAGGATGAAGAACATGAAGACTTCCTGTCCATCTGTCGAGCCATGGAGGAGATTGTTGATGATCCTGTTGACTGCTACTGGCTAATCAAATGTTTTATTAATCAGTTCCAGTTGAGGTTTGGAGACTCGATACCTCACCTGGTTAGTGTTTCTCATGGTTTAAATTAAAAAAACACTTTTTTACTAAAATAAATGATAATTTCTATTATTTGTTCTGCAGCCAAAGAGCCTCGAGCATTACTTGAGTCAGGAGGAACCTCGACTCCTGACTCATTTGAAGAGCATGGGAGCGCTGCCCCTGCTGCCGTACAGTCTCTGGTTCAAACGCTGCTTCGCCGGCTGCCTGCCTGAATCCAGCCTGCAGAGGTTTGTTTACTGCTTCTTAATGTTTTTATTTTTCTCAAATGTTCACCTTTATTGTTTGGTTTATTCAAGATCATTTCTGGGTTTCTTTATTATCACAGAGCTTAGTTTTTGTAATAATCCAGATCTGAAAGATTCTGGTTTTGTTGAGCCTCTTCAGACCTCAGATTTTAGAGGTTTAGGACTTTTTAAAAACATGTTTACCTTTCTTCAGGGTGTGGGACAAAGTGATCAGCGGCTCCTGTAAGATCCTGGTGTTCGTGGCGTTGGAGATCCTGCTCAGCTACAAGATCATGTTGATGGGCACCAGCCGACCTGAGGGCGTGGTCAAGTTCCTGCGTAACGTGAGTCAACGACTGGAACGTCACCGTTGAAGAGGTTTTGTTTATTGTGGGAACAGGCGTCAGAATTTATCTCTTGTTGGGATTTTTGTGTAAAAGTCCAACAACCTGTTTCTTCCAGATCCCGCAGGAGAACACCGACGCCATCGTCACCAAAGCCATCGACTTGTGGCAGAAGTACTGCGGGAATCCAAATCACGCCGTGTAGAGGCAGAACTCTGAAGTCTGAGGTGAGACGATTACCCAGAATCCATCAGAGAAACGCAAACTTTTTTTTATTTTTTATTAAATAAGTTTATTTCCCTCCAGACATCATAGAAGACTCACAATAAATTAATACATGCAGCTTTTTTAGTTTACAAAAAACATTTGAAAATCCTCTCAGTTCATGTCCTCCTGTTGAATATTCTCTCTCTCTCTCTCTCTCTCTCTCTCTCTCTCTCTCTCTCTCACACACACCAATAAATCCCCAACAGTGTTTATGAAACAAATGTAAACAGTGAAACAAAGTTAGTTGGCAGGTTTTTCGTGTACTTTACTGAAAATTAAGAAATGTTTATAAAAAACTGTTTACTGCAGCTTTAAATAAGATAATTTAACGGCTCACGATGCATTCAGGGTGGGATCTCCTGAACGCAACACGGATGGAAAAATAAAAACGACAAAAATGAAACTATTGCTCAGTAAATCGATGTGTTTCTGTGAGGAGAAGCTCTACGTTCTTACCCTCATGGACTCTGAGGGACCAGAAGAACCACATCCTGGAGACAGGCGGTCCAAATCATCAGAGACGTCTTTTGGTTTTAAAATAGTCCACAAACTTATCATTGCTTCTTCCTCGTCGGCCATGTTTGTTTGCTCTCCAGAGGTCTCGTCAGATTTCCCGTCTGGCCTCTGAATGCTCATGAGTGAAATCTGTCGGTGTGGCTGAACACAAACACCGTTGGACCATCTATGGAGCTAAATTGATGCCTTAAAGTTTGTTTAAAAAAATAATTTTAATCTTTGAAACTGAACAAAAATTTTGAAACTGAAAAATTGTTCTGAACTTTTCAGATTCTATTGATCTTTTTTTGTTCTCCCAGTTTCAAACTTCTGGCCATGTTTTGTTGTGGAGGCGGGGCCTCATATGAAAGGGGGTGTGGCATCATGACTGACAGCTCAGTACAGAAGCTCGACAAAATATTTCAAGGTGTTGCATTCAGGAACCATCCATAGTCTGTGCTGCTGTATTGAGCTGTCTGTCATGATGCCCCACCCCCTGTCAACTGAGGCCCGCCCCCGCGATAAAACAGGGCCAGAAGTTTGAAACTGAAAAAAAAATCCATAGAATCTGACAAGCTGTTTTTTACTTTTTGTCTTCAGTTTGAATTTTTTGTTTCAATTTTTTTCTTTTTGTTTCAAATGTTTTTTTCCCATTAATTTTTTTTCCAGTTGAATTTTTTTTTTCAATTTAAAATCTTTTTTGTTTTTAGTGAAAATAGTTTTTCAAGTTCAAATTTTTCTTTTTCAATTTCAAATTTTTTGCCATTTAATTTTTTTCCAGCTTCAAATCTTTTTCCTTCTAGTTTTTAAAATATATATTTTCTCAGTTTAAAAAAAATTGTTTTTACAAACTTTATGACCCAAATTTAGCTCCATACACACCTGTTATAATTATTTTTTTATATTCATGTTCGTGTTCTCTCAGGTTTTAAAAATTAACAATTTTAAAATCTTGTCATGTGAACCAGATGGTGATGTCATCTCTGGAATAAAACCAACACCATCACCACCCCTCCCCCAGGGTTTTGGTACTGTCCAGTTGAGAGTAAAACCCCAAATTTGGCACAGATTGTGCTGATCTCCGTCGGCCTTTTCGTATCAAAGTAAATAAAACTCATCTCCGTCAAATAAAAAAAACAGTTAAAAGCTTTTGAATATCAAGAAGTCTTTAAAGTTCCCCTCTTTAGGGAAGACGACAGTTCGTTGTTTCTTCCATCTGAAGAGCTTTCTGTCTCAGACCTGTGCGTTCAGGTCGACGCCGACTCACAGCACGGGGGCAGCAGGTTAGCAGTAGCAGGACCGAGGCGCTGCTTTACGGTCGGTGAAACCTGCAGTGAGGGGAAAGAATGGATCATGCTGGAGTTAGCCACATGCTAGTTAGCCTGCATGGCTAATCTCAGCTTGTAAAACCACAACCTTTAGCTTTGCATCGTGCAAACAGAAGAAAAGATTCAAAGTCGTGTCAGACCTGGTGAAATGACGACTCGACTCGTGAACCTCCATCTCTGTGCTCTTAAACTCGTTCAGCTCTTTTCTGATGGCGGCCTGCAACCCAAAACAAAACAAAACTCCAGAGTTGATGTGTTTTTTTCTTATTTCTGTTGCAGTTTGAGTCAAACGGACCTTATCGGCGGCCGTCAGCCGGGTCCACGGCTTGTCGGCCCTCCGGTCGTAGTCCTGCGCCTCGGCCACCTCCACGTAGTCGCTGAAGCGGATGAGGATCTTCGCCTCCCTCAGCTCCTCCACCGTCGGCCTCTGACTGAGCTGCAGGAGAAGAAAAGATGGTTCCAAGGTTAAAAAAAGCAAAACGTCCTGTTAAACTGTTTTAAGCTGAAACAGATTAGCTTCAAAGCTGAAAAATATCCTCTTGTTTGAAGATTTTTCCCCTAAAGCTCCAGAAACATCAGTCCTGAAGCTAAAAACTACATTTATATGCATTTCAAAAGTAATTTTACTCCTTCAACGTCAATTTGGGAACACTTTTCAATAAATAAAACATGAAATATTTTCCATAAACTAAATACAAACTGGATTTCTTAAAATATTTATTTCACAGTTGAATGTGTAAAAAGAACGATGTCTTTTAAATAAAAACTGAAAAAAAACTGCCTGAAACAGTTTTTGTTTTCATTAATCCAGGATAAACTGAACAGAAAGCTTTGAAACCAAACAAATTGACTTAAAATGTTTTTAAATATTCCGGTCCGGTTCATCTCACCTTCTTAGACAGATGCCGTTTGATCTCCCTCTTCTCCTCCAGATTGTTTCGAGCTGAAGAAAATAAAAACAGGAGTGTTAGATGGTTAAGTTGATTTGTCTTTTCTGTGACGAACAGAAACGACTCACGTTTCAGGATGTTCCTCTGCTCCAGCTCCTCGGCAGTCGGCCTCTGACTCAACCGCCTGAAACCCAGACGAGTTCAGAGCCGTTATTTTTATGGAAAGTTGTAAACAAAGCTGTGTTCTGATAGTAAACATCTTTTACTGAAGCACCTCAGCTGTGTTTGAGAACCCTGTATTCTCTGGTTTCACCACTAGAGGTCAGTAACTCAGTAAACCTTCATGATACACCTGGACTGTTAAAAATTAAATGTTTTTATTAAATCAGCTGCAGACGAGCTAAAAACTAACACACCTGTGTTTTACTGAAACACTGAGGTTACAGTTACCGGACCGTTTTAAGGTCCAGGTGTCACCTTAGTGAGTGTTACTGAGCAAAAGACTAGCTAAAGGTATAAAAAAAATCTAGCTAAAACCACTAATAGATGAGCTAAAGGTATGAAAAAAATCTAGCTAAAGCCACTAATAGACGAGCTAAAAGTATAAAAAATCTAGCTAAAACCACTAACAAATTAGCTAATCTAGCTAAAACCACTAATAGATGAGCTAAAAGTATGAAGAATCTAGCTAAAACCACTAATAGATGAGCTAAAAG
>JARVJO010000227.1:2535586-2549588 GCA_031762555.1 Cynodonichthys magdalenae | reverse complement strand
GCTAAAACCACTAATAGATGAGCTAAAAGTATGAAGAATCTAGCTAAAACCACTAATAGATGAGCTAAAAGTATGAAAAATCTAGCTAAGGTTGATGATGAAACATCCAACACTAAACTAAATGTGAGCTCAGCTGCAGGACGTGGATCACAGCCGTTCTGTCTCAAAGATAAAAGACAAAACTTCAGTTTGGGATTTTGGTGAGCTCATGGACCTCAGGAGTCTGAAGAAGTTTCGATGGTCGTACCTGACGCGCTGACAGAGTCGGCCCCTCTGATTGGTCGGAGGCTCACCTGGTCAGTTTGGTGGCGGTCTGCTGTCGAGACTCGAGCCGCTCCTGGTACGACTGCATCTGCAGGATGTTCTTCTCCTCCAGCTCCCGCTTCGAGGGACGGTTGCTCAGCTTGATGGCCAGAGAGTCTTTCTGTAAAACCTTCAGGGCCAGCGAGCCTTCAGGAGAAACGACAGACGCCACGTTTCACAAAAACAAACTTCTGTCCAACTCAAATACCGTAGAAACTACAGCAGCGTACTTGTTAGGAGTGTATCATCCTCCTCTTCTTCCTCATCCTCTTCCTCTTCTTCCTCCTCGTCATCATCCTCCTCGTCTTCCTCCTCATCCTCGTCTTTGTACATGCCCGGCAGTTCCTCGTAGTCCGCCTCTTCAGGGAGGTTTTCTTTGTCCTCGTCACACTCGAGCAGCGCCGCGGGGATGCCGTGCATCATGGAGCTGCAGTTTGGAGGTCAGAGATCAAAGGTCAGAGGTCAGGGGGGAACAGTTGAAATATTTTTGTTGAAAGCTGAAGAAACTAAAAACATTTAATAGCAGAATTGCTAATATGAGCTAAATTTGAACAAAAGTCGACACAAGCAGAAATTAGCAGACAGAATGGATGAAGGGTAAAAAAGCTCACAGAAAAAATAAAAGTTCCAAATTGTTGTGAAATAGCTAAAGCAGCTAAAAATAATAGAAAATTTAGCTAAAAGTTTGATGTAAAGCTGAAAATATTACAAAAACACATTAAGATCAGGTTTGCTGTATTAAGCGGTAAGAAGCTAAAATTATCACAAAAGGCTTAATTTAGATGAATAAAAGCTCAACTTAGCTGAAACTAGCTAAAAAGGCAGAAAACAGCTAAAATGATCACAAAGATGCATAATGATCAGGTTTGCTGAATTCAGCAGTAAGAAGCTGAAATTATATCAAAAAGATTAATTTAGATGAAAAAAGCTAAAATTAGCTGAAAATAGCTACAAAGTAGCTAGTAAGGCAGAAAACCGCTGAAATTAGCAGAAATCAGCTAATAAAATCATAAAAAGCTTTAAGTAGAAAGAAGCTGATAAAAGCCTACAAATGTTTATATTACCAGAATAGTTGAAAGGAGCAAAAAGATAGCTAAAATTAGGAAAAAAGGAAGCTGAAATTAGTTTAAAGAAGCAGAACAAAAGGTAAAACGTTTGAATGCTTTATTGTGCTTTTTCAACATTTCATATAAAACATTCAGCTCATTTATTCCATGGGTTCTAGGACTTTTGGTACTCAGGATATCACACCAACCCTTTGTATGTTTTAAACTTAAGACCACAATGATCAGAAAGTATGAAAGTACAAAACTGCGTCTAACACTGAGTCAATCATTTACTAAGTTTCCTTCACATCGTTTACTCTGATTCTGCTTCATTGTGTTAATTTCAGCCTTCTTCTGCTTCTTTTCTTCTTGCTGATCTTTTTGCTCACTTCTGCTATTGTTCTACTAATTTTAACTTTTTGTGCTTCTTTCTGCTTTTTAATGCTAATTTAAGCTGTTTTCTGTATTTTCAGCTACTTTTTAGCTGATTTCAGCAAATTTTAGCTTTTTACTATTTTTAAAATTTTGTCTTCTTTCTGCTTAATTCAGGAAATGTGCTTTTTCTGCTTCTTTTAGCAACTTTTAGTATTTTCAGGCTACTTTTAAGCTTTTTCAGCTCCTTTCAGCATTATTTTAGCTATTTTATCACTAATTGCGACTTTTTTGTTCTTTGTTTTTCAGCTAATGTGAGCTTTTTCAGCTGTTGTTTTACCATCTTTCAGCTAAATCCAACTGGCTTCTTCTATTTTTAGCCATATTTTCAGCCTATTTTTTTCCTACTTTTAGGAAACTTCGGCTGTTCAAATATATCTTGTATTCAGTTTTGTAATTTAACATTTTCAGCTTCTTCAGCTAAAATCTTTCAGCGTTAATAATTCACCGCATGTTTGCAGTTTTACATATTTTTAGTAAAAAAACTAAAATGTGAGAAAAGTTTTTAAAAGTTTTTGACAATAAATAGTTTGTTCAGCGAAGCTCAGATTTGTCTCACCTCTCGAACTTCTGCACAGTCAGGGCCAGGGTTTTATTCAGCTCCTCTATGATCCGGCTGGGCGGGTGCAGCGGGACGGGCGGCGCCCCGTACAGCGGCGCCGAGGCGTGGCCAGAGGGGGCGGGGCACTTCTGGAAGGCGAGCGTGGGGGGCTCTGTGCTGCCTGCGGGCGCTGAGATCATTAGCTTCTTCGGAGGTAGAGGAGGAGATAATTTCATCGACATGCACGGTAACCTGATGGGGGCGCCGTCTGCGTGGGAGGGGGAAAGGGGCGGAGCCGGGATAAGAGGCGGAGACTAACCCAATCTGGAGTGTTAATGAACCTGGGCTCACCTGTGATGTGATTGGGTAACCAGATGAAAGGTTTGGGAGGCGGAGCAGGAGGCTGTTTGTGTAACGAAGGACCTCCTGAGTCGTCGGCTGTCTTTGTGGGCGGAGCCTGACTTGACCTCTGGTCTTCTTGACCTGAACCGTCACTCGACATTTCAAACTCCGACGTTCCTGAATTAAAGGAAAAGCAGGTGGAGGTCAGAAGGTGTGACAGGGCACCTGGTTAGACGTTTTGGGGCTTTGCTGCGTACCTACAGCAGCCGCCGCTCCTTCCATCAGCTCCGAACCTTCGGACTCTGACGAGCCGGCGCCGAGCTCCGCAGGGCGCCCGTTCTCCATCTTCACCTCCTCCTGGAGAGCCGGCGAGGAGCCGCTGTCTGCAGAGAGACAAACGGAGACAGAAAGTCCACCTTCCAGACCTGCTCCTGGTTTCCCACAAAGGAAACCTTTAAATCCTCCTACCTTTGTCGTAGACCTCCTTCAGGAAGCCCTTCTTGATGAGCTCCTCTCTGCTCTGACGAGTCGACATCTTCCTCTCCAGCACTGAAACACAGAAGATAAAACATCTGCAGCAGACGTGATGATGGATGAGAACGTCACAAACGTTTTCGTCTTCATTGAACAAACTTCTGATGGGAAACTGATGCTACAGGAAACAAACGTTTAGCAAGTTGTTTGCTTATAGTTGTTTCGTTTTTTTAGCGTTTAGCTAGTGTTCTGCTTCAAACCTGTAGTTGTCCTTTTGCTACTCCCATCTTTAAGCTTTCCTTTTCATACTTTTAGCTAGGTTTTTGCTTCTTTTAGCTAGGTTTTTGTTTTTTAGCTTTTAGGTAGTGTTCTGCTTCAAACCTGTAGTATTCCTTATGCCTCACCTGTCGTTAAGTTTGCCTTTTTATACTTTTAGCTAGGTTTTTGCTTCTTTTAGCTAATGTTTTTGCTTCTCTTAGCGAGTGTTTTTGTTTTTTAGCTTTTAGGTAGTCTTCTGCTTCAAACCTTTAGTTGTCCTTTTGCTACTACCATCTTTACGTTTTCCTTTTCATACTTTTAGCTTGGTTTTTGCTTCTTTTAGCTAGTGTTTTTTGAGCTTTTAGCTAGTGTTCTGTTTCAACCTTTTAGCCCTCCTTTTGCTTTTCACCCATTTCATATGACCTTTTCCTTTCTTAAGCTACAGTTTATGTTGCTTTATACAACCTTTACTTAGCTTTTTGCTAATTTCACCTTTCTCTCTGTTGACTGCAGCTTTCATTCGGCTCGCTTTCTTTTTGTTTCTCATTCTTCATTAAGTCTAATAAACTTCTATCAGTGGGACATTTATCAGGTTAAAGGTCACGGCAGGACAGCCTCTCTTCACCTGAACGAACCACAGAGCTGTTTTACCCACAATGCACGGCGGCACGTCCGGATGAAACCCACCAGCAGACGTCTGCTTGAACTTCTCACTCTTCTTTTTCCTCCACTTCCAGGGTTTGAACAGCCGGCCTAAAGTGGCGAACTTGCTCCGGCGGCGGATGGGGGGCGTGTGGGTCCCCGGCACCAATGAGTCGGACCTCATGGACGCCAGCCGCTCCACCTCCTCAGCTGGAAGACACAAAAGTAGGAGATCTCTGAAGCAGATTTACCCTCTGCTGAGGAGCTGAGAACAGTATTCTGCTTTTATTTTTTATACATTTCATGTTTTATTTAACAAAAGCTCCAAAGCTTCATATTATTTATGTTTTTGAATGTTTTTAAGGATTCTGGGAGTGATTTAACTTAGACAGTAGAGGGGAAAGATGAGGTGAAGTTCCATGTTTGTACCAGCAGATGGAGCTCAAGTCTCGTAAACAAAGAGAAATAATTAATCCGCGTCTCAAATGGGAAATAAAAATCTAATTCTGACGATTTGGTTTGATGCATTTTTATCTTCATCAAGTAAAAGTATTCATCATCCTCCAGCCACTGCAGCTAATTTGAGCTCCGAACACAGATCCTGACAGATGAATGTGCTGCTCTCTGCGCTTCTATTTAGAGCATGTGTCAAACTCAAGGCCCACAGGCCAAATGTGGCCCAACATGGTCTTTTATCTGGCCCACAAGAGCTTCAAAGGTAGTCACTGCTTTGTTGACAATAAACTACATCTCCCATAATGCATGTTGGTTATTTTGCCCACAAAGTGACAACATCCCACCACTAGGTGGAGCTGCAGAGTTCAAACGTAGAAGAACTCGCTCCATTTTACTGCAATATTGTTGGCTACTTTTGTTGCAGCCCAGTTGTGCTGGGAAGCTGGAATTTCCCGCTTACAAGTCATAAATCTAAACTGAAACTAGAGGGAATTCCCTGTTGGAATGTGGGAGAGTTCAGAATTCAAGACGACAGCTACTCAGCTCAACTTATCAGTGAGTAAAACTCTCTTACTTTTAATAGTATTTCTGTTTTATTTATTTTACATTTAGTCAGTTGTAGTACTTTTCAGTGTTTATAAGAGGACGTATTAAAATGCTGTTTCTATACAGGAAATACCAGGTAGAGCTCAGTTAGAGTTTGTTAAATGCTATTAACTTCACTGCTGATTTGAGCTGGGTAGATGCCATCTTGAATTCTGAACTCTCCCACTTTCCCACAAGGACTTCCCACTGGTTCCAGTTTAAATTTATGAATTTTAAGTGGGAAATTCCCCCTTCCTAGTACTATTGCAGCAAAAGTAGCCAGTAAAAATGATTGGAAATGTAAACTTTACACGGCTATTTTTGGACCCAGTGCAGCTCCACCTGGTGGTGGGACACCATCATTTTGCAGGTGAAATAATCAACATGCATTATGGGAAATGTAGTTTATCGTCTTTAAGCAGTTTATTTTAAGACATTAATATGTCTTTGAAACCCTCACAGGCCACATTTGGCCCACAGACCTTGAGTTTGACGTATGTGGCTTAATTAGTAGAGAATAATTCTGTTGTCAGTCAAAAAGTAAATTTATAATTAACTATTTTAAGCTCAGAAACATCCCAAAATATAAACAAACACAAGCTGTAGGATTTATCTGTTGATAACGAGAGAAAATGCATTTTTGCAGCCCTGAATGGAACTTAAAGATCTAAAAACTCAGCAGATATAAAAGCTTTTGCCAGGGTTGAAATTCTCCGAGCCTTACTGTAATTCCCTGTCAGGACCTGGAGATTAGTTTTTATCTAAATAAGCTAAAAAGAACTAAACAATCTCAGGTTTTATAACCTTCTTTGTTTGTTAGTGTTGGTTTAAACTTTTTAAATTTATACTTTTATTTGGTGGATAAAATCAATGTTTTTATTTAGACTCCGATTGATGTTGTTGCATTCAATGATGTCTGAAAACTTTGCTTTTTTTTAGGTTTCTTTAAGGACCATGTGTCTGATTTTGTCTCTGTCGCTCTAAAAATGTTTCATCAAAACCTGGAAGATCTGAGAGGTCAAAGGTCAAACAAAGTTCAGCCGTTTTATTTCCTCCTCTGTCTGAGACGAAGACTTTGTTCTGAATTAATCCGAAGTGACAGATCTGCAGAGCCTGTAAGGACTGTGTGTGTGTGTGTGTGAGGTTTATCACAGAGATATGAGTCATCCTCTCTCTTCATCTCCTGAAAACAGATCATCAGCTTTGAACGATTAAACACAGACAGACAAAAAACATGAAACGTCGCCTTTTGTGTTTAGATGAGTGTGTGTGTGAGTGTGTACTTGTGATGCTATTTAAGACTAATTCTGGTAAACACATCTACCTTGTCAAGACCAGCAGTCCTAATGGGACCAAAGACCGGTCCTAATATGGTGGAACTCCATTTTTGGATTGGGGGTTCAGTTTAGAACTAAGGTGTGAATTGAGTTTAGGTTAGTTTTAGGGTCAGGTAGGTACCTGTGAGGTTAGTTTTAGGGTTGGAGGTCAGGGTTAGGCTGTAGAAATTACTGGAAGTGAATAGAAGTCAATGAACGGTCCTAATAAGTACAGAAATACAAACCTGTGTGTGTGTGTTAAACAACACAACAGGCACCCAAACAGGGATGAAGAGCCATCTGACATTTCTGAACAAACAACGCATCCATATGAGAATAAACTGCAGCTGAAGGCCTCACATGGTTTGAAGTAATGCATACCGCCCGCCGCCGTCATGTCAGAGCTTCAGACGACGATCATCATCATCATCATCAAGAGACTCGGATCATCTGGTGTCAAGGAACATCATAATTACAGAAAAGACTGGCTTGTTTTGTTTTTATGCCCCTCCCTCTTACATCATCGGGTCAATTACCTCGGTTAACCTCGCTTTTTAATGTTTTTAGCTAACTTTTTGCTACTTTTAGCTTGTGTTTTAATGCTGTTAGCTATTCTTTTGGTGCTTTATACCTTTTTGACATTTTTAGCTATTGGTTCTGTTCTTATAGCATTTAGCTAGTGTTTTGCTTCATACTTTTAGCCATTCTTTATAGTTCCCTGTTTTTACTGACTTTTTACTATTTTTAGCTAATTCTTTGATGACTTTTAGCTAGCACTTTTGGCTATTATTTTGGTTTTTATAGTATTTAGCCAGAGTTTTGCTTCAAACCTTTGGCCAGTTTTTGCTACACCCCACTTTTAGCCGACTTTTTTCTATTTTTAGCTAGTGTTTTGATGATTTTAGCTAGCTTTGTGCTATTATTAGCTAGTGTTTTGATGATTTTAGCTAGCTTTGTGCTATTATTAGCTAGTGTTCTGAAGATTTCAGCTAGCTTTGTGCTATTATAAGCTAGTGTTTTGATGATTTTAGCTAGCTTTGTGCTATTATTAGCTAGTGTTCTGAAGATTTCAGCTAGCTTTGTGCTATTATAAGCTAGTGTTTTGATGATTTTAGCTAGCTTTGTGCTATTATTAGCTAGGATTCTGTAACTTCTCTCTGTTAGTAAAATATCTTATAAACCACTGGATGAACTGATTCAAGATGGCTGCCTGAACTAACTGATCTTCAAAGGCATTACTTTGGTTTAAATGTAGTCGTGTTTACAGATATTCAGCTAAAGTTTGGCGCGGTAGTAGCCGAGAGTCACTCCCAACAGATACTCAAGCAGTAAACCCCACTGTTTGTCTGTTAGCAAAATATCTCATGAACCACTGGGCTGATTGAATCGTTCACCGATTCACTTCTGGAGTCGATCCGAATCAAAATGGCCGCCACAGCTAACTGGTAGTAGCTGAGAGTGATCCCCAACACGCACTCTGACCGTTGGAAATGTGAGGTGAGTGTGTCACGTGACAGGTCACCTCAGTAACACCCTGCAGAACAAAAAAAAACATTTAAAAAAATGAATGATGATGATGATGATACTGGGCTCTCCGCGGGTCCGGTTCGGCAGAATCCCCCTGCAGCCACGCGCGCCTCTCACGTGCAGGAGCTAAAGCGGGAGGATGCGGATGAAACAGGCGTGCCGCCGTGACCATGGTAACAAAGGAAACTTACATCCTCTGTTTGTCTGCGGACCGACCGAGCCGAACCTCGGGACGGGTTTTGGGTCCACTTCAAATCCCCGCACGCGCATTTTTTTTAAGCGAGTTTACGCAGCGTGTCACCCCCGCCGAGGCTAGTCCCTTCTTCACCATCCCCTCCATCCTTCCTGCACCACCAGGACCCACAAGAACCGCGTCCGGAACCGACGCTGCGGGAGAGCACGCGCGATGCCCCGCACCCCTACCTGTTTCCAGGTGCAGAGAGATCCGGGCCTCGTTGATGTATGGGGTGTCGCTCTTGGACCTGACCCTCCGGATCGGTCTGCGGTCCACCTCCTCCTCCTCGGGGGCCGCCGCCATGTTCGGGGGGACCGAGAAGCCGGGAGAAGCGAGAGACGCGGCGCCGCAGCAGCAGCCAGTCGGTCGTGCACGCGCCCGGGGAGGCGGTGCGTGAGGGGTAGGGAGAGGGAGAGATGGGAGGTTTCTGGTGATCGAACGGTCTGCAAACGCATCATTTACTGACCACTGATGCGCACCTGAACGTCACGTGAACCAATATGTTGCTGTTAGTCAACTCTAACTGATATTATTAGGCCAGAAGTCAGGTTTTAATTATCTTAATTTCATTTTATTTGAAAATATATTGTGTTTAGAACGTCTCAAAAGGAAATCAGCTATTTTATGAGTTGCATTAAAATTAATAAACCTCAGTAGAAATGTGTTGAAACATCGCCATCTGCTGGTGATGGGAAGTGTCTTCGTTTAAAGTGTTGCCAGATAAACAGTTATAACCACATTTATATGATGGTATTTAAATATATAATAAATGGTTTACAAAAAGCCCAAGCAACAGTTTCAGCTTTTCTGTTCATCAAAAAATAACTCGTTTTTATTTACATGAATTCTAACATATCGTCTAATTTTAGGACATCTATCATGCGCTCGCATTTCTTACTTGGCAACTCGGATGCTCTTGTTGATTGGCTCCTGTTCCTTTGGCTGATCCAATCCCGAGGAAGAAAATATCCTGACTTCCTGATTCTGCAGCTGGTGGTTCTGTTCTGGTTTGGGTTCGACAGGTGGGATCCACAGATAAGACAACAACGCTCAGATATTTCGTGGAAAAGTGGACATTTCTGTGGCGGTTCGCTAGCTTACAGTCACAGCGCGTGGGACTCCCAGGTTGTTAGCCTATCGTTTATCAGCATAGTTGTTTGCTGCGTTTGAGGCACGCCGTAATTCAGCATTCAGAACTTAAAGTTAAAATTTTAGATTTTTAAAAGTAGATTTAAAATATTGCTTCCTGTTTATCTGAACAACACATCTTAATTTAACATTTAATGGTTCTTTTAGCACATTTATCTGAAAAATTTAACCTCGGGAGATATTTTGTGGTATTTCAGCAAATCGTTAGCAACAAATTAAACATTAACGCGTTTTTAATTAAGCAAAAATAAAATGTGCGTTTCAGCAATTGTATTCACTGTGGAAGAAGACAGAATTTACCTGAGATTACACCTGAAAGCAAAAAACAAATCTTTTTTTACTTTGTTCTTTGATTTCTCTTTTTAAGAATCCGAGCCAGTAGTGTGTCATTGAACGCAGCATGCTGCTATTTAATATTAAACTGTCAAAGGAGGATGTTTATAAATAATGGGATGTTTTTCTTCCCCAGTCTTAAAAACCTGATGATTGTACGCCAGTTCACCTGTAGAGCTTTTCTAAACATTCACCTGAGAAAGCTGAGGTGGATACAAGGCATGTCCCGACCCAGTTCAGGTAAACCGCCTTTTTTATTATTTATTTATGGTTCTAGTTATTATTCCAATCCACGTGTTTGTGTTCAGATATGGCGGCGTTCCGGGAGATCTTCTCCAAAGCCAACAACATCGCTGTCATCACCGGAGCCGGGGTAAGCGCCGAGAGCGGCGTCCCCACCTTCAGAGGAGCCGGAGGCTACTGGAGGAAGTGGAACGCCACGGTGGGTTTAGCTGGTTCTGGTCCGGAGCAGAAGGGGTTAAAACTTCAAAACACTAGCTAAAGTTACTACAAATAAAACGCTAGGTAAAAGCTAAGAGTAGTAAAATGTTAATTAAAAGCTAAAATTAGCCATAGCAAAATTATTACCAAGAGTGCCTAAAGTCTAGCTAAAATCTATGGTAGCAAAATTTTAACAAAAATATAAAAATAAAACCCAACACCTAAATACTAGCTAAAATGATAAAAGTTGCAAAGTTGTAGCTAAATGCTAAAAAGTAACATAACTACAGTTAAAAAACAAACCTAGCTAAAATACCAAAATGCAAATTAAAAACTAAATTAGGAAAATGCTAATTAAAAGCTAAAGTAGCAAAATGCTAAGTAGCAGCTAAATGCTAGCCATTAAGCGTTAACTAGAAAAATGTCATTTAACAGTAAAATTGTTGCAAAGGTCTAGCTAGTCTAGTTCAAAGCAGGCAACAATGTTAATAAAAAGCTGAAAGTAGGAAACAATAGCTAACACTAAAATATTGACTAAAAATATCAAAATGTTAGCTCAAAGATAAGAGTAGCACAATTGGAGCATACAGCTACAAGTAGCAGAACTATTGGGAAGTAGCACAATGTTGGCTAAAATAAAAAAAACAAAATGGTAGCTTTGAGTAGTGTAGTGTTAGCTAAAAGCATCCAAATGTTAGCTAAATGACAAAACTATCAAAATACTAGCTTTGAGAAGCAAAACTGTTGCTAAAAACTAAAAGGAGCAAAATATTTCAAAGAATCAAAAAGTTAGCTAAAGACTGAAAGTAGCAAAAGACTAAATAAAATCTGAACAGTAGCTAAAAGCTCAACATAGTACAAGAAGACAAAAAATCAACTTTAAACCTATAAATAGAAAAAAAGCTAAAAATGAGACGTAAAGCAGAAAATGAGCATAAAAAGCTTTCAAGATCACTTAGTTCTCAGAGACCTTTTTGTGAATGACTCTCAGCTACCACCACACCTGTTATATTTGATGATGTTAGAATCATTTTAATGTTTGCTAAGGTCTTTAGCTGCTGCGGCCATTTTGATTTTTTTTTTTTTTGTTTCTTCTAAGCGCGCCTGACTGAAGGTTGAGTTCTGACCTGTTTTCAGGACCTGGCCACTCCAGAGGCCTTCTCCCAGGACCCTTCTCGAGTTTGGGAGTTCTACCACTACCGACGTGAGGTCATGCTCACGAAGAACCCAAACCCAGCTCACTTGGCCATCGCCGAGTGCGAGGAGCGGCTCGCCAAACAAGGCCGAAAAGTGACCGTTATCACCCAGAACATCGACGAGCTGCACCGCCGGGCCGGGTCCAAAAGCCTCCTGGAGATCCACGGTGAGAACAAAACAACTCGAGTGCGTCTAGTAATCCCACAAACCTCCTAAACACTTAGCTTTTAGCTGCTGTTCAGCGTCTTTTTTTTTTAATTCACTGTGTATTATCACAGAAAACAAACATTTCCAACAGGAAAAAGCTAGCTAAAAGTAGCAAAAGATTTGCTAGAAGACTAAAAGTAGACAAAAAGGTAGCAAATGCCCATCTTGAAGCTGAAGATATCAGAACTGTTACTAAACACAGCAACACGTTAGCTGAAACCTAAAATTAACAAAAAGATTAGCCTAAAACTAAAAGTTTAAACAAAGGTGGCTAGAAGCTGAAAGTAGCAAAGAATTGCTAGAAGCTGAATGTAACTAAAGTTTAGCTAGTAGCTGAAAGTAGCAAAAGTACAGCTAGAAGCAAAAACTTCTAAAGGGTTGGCTAGAAGAAGCAAAGGATTCGCTAAAAGCAAAAGCCTAGCTGAAAGAAGCAGATGAGCAAAATGTTAGCAAAAAACTAAAACTTGTAAAAGTCTAGCCAAAAGTAGCAAAAGACTAGAAGAACAGCTGCTAAAAATATTGGAGCCTTGGTTTGAAGCTGAAAGTAGCAGAACAGTAAGTAGCTAAAGGCTAGTTTAAAGCTTAAAGTAACAAAAATGTAGCTAAAAATAAGTGTTTTTAGAAGGTTTAGGTTCAAAACGTTTTTTAAAAACGAAGAAATGAAAAGATTTAAAGACTAAAAGTAAAACATTTTGTGAATTAGAAGCTGAAAAGACGTTTGTATTTATTTAAAGTGTTTGTTGTTGTGTTTTAATGCAGGCAGTTTGTTCAGAACGCGCTGCATGACCTGCGGTCACGAGGCGGCCAATCACAGGAGCCCCATCTGTGCCGCTCTGAGGGGCAAAGGGTAAGCTCTTTGTCCGGTCCGGTTCTGTAGACCCGACGGTTTCCCTCCCGGTCTGAGCAGCAGGTACAGATCAGCCGTTTGAGCGGGAAATGCCAGAGAAATCTCTTCATCAGCCGAATGTCAGGAAGCTAAATAACTCTTGAGGACTCGGCTCTGACATTTAAAACCTGTGACAGAACCGTCACCTGAACCTGAAACTAACACCTGATCTGACTGTGTCGTGTTAAACATGTCCCCACAGAGCTCCAGAACCAGGAACACACGACGCCCAGATCCCCGTCGAGCAGCTTCCTCGGTACGAGACGTTCAGCTGTTCTTCTTCTTCTTCTTCTGTGGTGTTGGTTTTGACTCGGTGTGTTTCAGGTGTGAGCAGAGCGGCTGTAACGGCCTCCTGAGACCAGCTGTGGTTTGGTTTGGAGAGACTCTGGACTCTGTTGTCCTGTCCGGCGCAGAGCGAGCGTTGGACAGCTGTGACCTGTGTCTCGTGGTGCGTGACGTTTTACATTTTTAATTTAATGCAACCCAAAACGCGTTTATCGAACTTTGTCCCCCGCCCCCACCTTAAGGTCGGCACCTCGTCGATCGTGTACCCGGCGGCCATGTTTGCTCCCCAGGTGGCGGCCAGAGGTGTCCCCGTCGCCGAGTTCAACATGGAGAACACGCCGGCCACGGAGCGCTTCAAGCATGTCTCATTTTAAATTTTTTTTATTTATTTATTTTTCTTCTCCTGTAAGTTGACCTGTTTCTGTCTGCAGGTTCCACTTCCACGGACCCTGTGGGACCACCTTACCTCCGGCTCTGGCACGCCACGAAAGCGAAGAAATCTGAAGCCCGATTGATCAGCAGACGGTTCAGCACAGAGAAGATTGAGGACAGTTTTAACCAAAAAAGAACGTATTTAAATTTTCAAACTGCTGTTTGTAAAAGTGAAAAATGGAGACATGAAGAGCAACAAACTGTTGGTGTGCCAGTAGGGGGCAGCGTGGAGCTGCTGATGGATCTGTGTGCGGAGACTGGGTTTTAAACCGAATACTGGACTTCAGTCCTCTCCAGCTGTCCTCTTCTCTCCAACATCTTTAATCTGAAGAGTTCATCTAAAAGACAATTATGTGCAATACCATTTTATCAAGGAAAATCAATCAGCTTAAAGGGTTAAAGACACCAAATAAAATCTTAAACCGGTGATAGTCAACTGGTGGCTCCTGGTCCACTTTGTGCAAACTGCTGTTTGTATTAGGTCAGTTCAGAAGACTAAATTATGGCCAATCAGAGCGCTCGGCCACAGCTCTTAATCTGGTTTGTAAGCAGCAGTGATGGGCATGATTCTGCTAATCAGGGTTAATTTATTAGTTTATCACTTTTGCTTACTTTGGAACCTGATAGTGGACATATTGGCTTCCACTAAATTTAGCCCTGCTAACTTTTTAAGTCCTGAAGGGCACATGGGAGTTCTCCCAACCAGTCTACATGTGTTTTGTGGACTTGGAGAAGGCGTTCGAACGTGTCCCTCCGGGAGTCCTGTGGGGGGTCCTCCGGGAGTATGGGGTGCCAAGCCCTTTGATATGGGCTGTTAGGTCCCAGTAGGACCAGTGTCAGTTTGGTCCGCATTGCCGGTAGTAAGTCGGACTTGTTTCCGGTGAGAGTTGGACTCCACCAAGGTTGCCCTTTGTC
>JARVJO010000227.1:2512400-2522442 GCA_031762555.1 Cynodonichthys magdalenae | reverse complement strand
CATGGACTAGTCTGACACATGGACCGACCTGAGACATGGACTAGTCTGACACATGGACCGACCTGAGACATGGACTAGTCTGACACATGGACCGACCTGAGTCATAGACTAGTCTGACACATGGACCGACCTGAGTCATGGAACGACCTGACACATGGACCGACCTGAGTCATGGACTAGTCTGACACATGGACCGACCTGAGACATGGAACGACCTGAGACATGGACAGACCTGAGACATGGGATGACCTGAGTCATGGACTAGTCTGAGACATGGACCATCCTGAGACATGGACCGACCTGAAACATAGACTAGTCTGACACATGGACCGACCTGAGACATGGACCAACCTGAGACATGGACCGACCTGAAACATAGACTAGTCTGACACATGGACCGACCTGAGACATGGACCGACTTGAGACATGGACCAACCTGAGACATGGACTAGTCTGACACATGGACCGACCTGAGACATGGACTGACCTGAGACATGGACCAACACAAGACTTTGACCGACTCCGGACAAGGACTAACTCTGGACAAGGGCTGACCCAGAATGTGGACTGACCTGAAACATGAACCAACTCAGGACACAAACCGACTCGAGACATGGACCAACCAAGATGTGGACCAACTTCAGACCTGAACCACCTGGAACAGAAAATGTGATTAAATCTAAAGAATGTATTTTAGTGTCTTTGCAAATATTTACCTTGAAAAACTCTCTTTTAAACCAAAACGACAGATGTTCAGCAGTTTTTTTTTTAGCTTTTATTTCCCAGCTTCCTTTTGTTCTTCCTGATCAATCCGCGTGGGAGGAAGTTTGATCTTAATTAAAATCTCATTAAATCAGAGTGAAATGCTGGGAACGAGCCGAGGATGTAAAGGAACACTTGAGTCTGCAGAGGAAAAACCTGCGAGAGGCGGGAAACACCAAACTGTTGCTATATTGGACCTTCCACCAGTGCAGAGGGGCTATTTATATCCGGGAACTCTACTGCAGACACGTGCGTGCGTGCGTGCGTGTGTGTGTGTGTGTGCGTAAGAGGGGAAATCACTGCCGCTGTCTCGACACAAACACTCCTGTTCCTAAAAGAAATCGATACGACAGAAAAATATCTTATTTGCCTCCAGATGGAAAAAAAATCTATATATTTGATCAGATTTTTAAATAAACAAAAATTATTGATGAATCTGATTATTGATCCGGTTTGAGTTGTGGAGGATCACAGGTGACCCAGTCTGAGACAAGACAGGTGGTTCTGGACCTGTGAGAGAGAGGAAGAAGAGGGTGAGAGAGGAAATATGGCAGGCCCTTTGTGTATTTATTTAATATCCTTGAAATTGGGCAGCTGTTTTTCCAAGTAGTTCAGTTAATTCTTTAAGCAGTAACACTTTTGCCCAAACTAGTTGTTTTTTTAAAGCTCTATCAGGTCACTGGAACAGACTAGTCAACAACTGGTTAATTCAGTTAAACTAGTAATTATCAAAAACTGTTACATGGTAACTAGTCTCCGAGTAATGCCTTCAAGTCAACAAGTGACTGTCAATATGCTCATAGACTAACTAGTGTGACCTAAAAACTTTAGTGGTCAACTAGTAAACTACAACATTAATTAGTTGACTAGTTTTTGTCCTCACTGTATAACTAGTACTCTTAGAAACTATCAACTACTTGACTAGTTAACTTGTAAGACCAAAACTGATCTTACTAGTTGACTTTTTTCCCTTATACTACTTCATCAGTGTGCCTAGAAAATACCAACTAGTTGACCAATGTGCCTTAGATGTTGCCTATTTAATTAGTAAGACCACATTTAGTTATACTAGTTGCAAATTTGACATGTTTTGTCCACACTATATAACTAGTAAACCTAGTAAATAACTAGTTGACTGGTGTGTCTTTAATGTTGACTAGCTAACACTAGTCAACATTTCCAGGGGCATTAGTTAACTAACGAGGACAAAAGCATCTCAACTAGTTGACTAGTGAGTATTTTAAAATTTACTTGGCGACTAGTTTACTTTTTCTAAAATGCTAACTGGTTAATTTGTAAGACCATATTTAGTTACACTAGTCAACTAGTTAACATTTTTAAAGATGGTGAGTTATAGCTCACAATGAATTTAGCTAACTAAAAAGTTAGCTTCGCTAACTGATAATCCGTTAACAAAGGTATAGCTTCACTTATGCTAAACATGTAAAAGAAATAAAAGGAAGCTAAAACTAAACAAGAAAAAAATTTGTGGAGGCTAACACTAGCAGTTAATCAGTAATTGCTAAGATGACTGTCACTCACTCGCACACAGTCTGTGCCATGCAGCTTCGGCTCCTTCGAGCTGATGACTTGTGGAGCTAACACAAACCTGCTGATGTACGCTTATTAGTTAGCTGTTAGCAGACTTAACATTGGCGAGGGCTAATTTAGCCGAAGCTAAACAGTCAGCTAACAGTTTACAAAGTTAGTGAAAAAGCTAAGCCCCTAAATGAAAAAGGAGTTCTGCTATTAGCTGATTAGCGGAACCATGCCCACCTATTAATACTTGTGCTAGTTAGCTGTTAGTGCACTTAAAGTTGGCGAAACACAATTTAACGGAACCTATTTGGTCGGCTAACAATTTTCAAGGTTAGTGAAAAAGCTTATCAGCTTAATAAAAAAATTGTTATGCTATTAGCTGATTACCTGCACTAATTAGCTGCTAGCTGACTAAAAGTTAGTAAAACACAATCTAGTGGAACCTAATTGGTCAATAACAATTTTCAAGGTTAGTGAAAAATCTAAGCTGCTAAACAAAAACCTTTTCCTGCTATTAGCTGATTAGCAGAACCATGCTCACCTAATACCTGTGCTAGTTAGCTGTTAGCAGACTTGAGTTTAACAAAACACAATTTAGCGGAACCTAATCTGTCCATAACTGTTTCCAAGTTAGTGGAAAATCTAAGCTGCTAAACAAAATCTTTGTTCTGAAATTAGCTGATTAGTGCAACCATGCTCACCTATTAATACCTGCGCTAATTTGCTGTTAGCAGACTTAACGTTAGCTAAACACAATTTAATGGAAGCATGCCCACCTATTAATATGGGCTAATTAGCTGTAGGCAGGCCTAAGTTTTGCAAATTTAGCATAAACTAATTTGTCTGCAAACCGTTTTCAAGGTTAGTGAAAAAGCTAATCTACTTAACGAAAAATTTGTTCTGCTATTAGTTGTTAGCTGATTAGCATATTCACGTCCAATAATGCTGATTGGTTAACTTGTTAACTGGTTTGGTCCATCATTGTGTTAAAAAGCCTTATTATAGGCTCCAACTAGTTTGGCAAAAGTTCAAATATTTCACAAAAAAAGATGTTTGTTGAACAAGTGAAACCAAAGAGTCTTGAATTAGTTGGAGAAAACTTGCTCCTGATGTCAGAAGATTTTGAATAAATACACAAACGGCTTGCCATAGCCCGGCGCAGCAGTCGGGCTACTTTCCTGCCGACGCAGCAACACTCACAACCTGTGGATAGAGCGCGCGCGGTGCTCCGCTGCGTCCTCCTCGCGTGCCACCCTCTCCCTCTCTGACGCCGATCTCGGACCTCCTCCATGACCCGGGAGAGGGTGCCAGCTCGATTCCCGGCAGGAGGAGGAGGAGAGCAGCCGGAAAGTTGAAGCGTCGCGCGCCACCTCCTCCTCCTCCTCCAACCCCAGCTTCATGAATGGCCGGACCGTCATGGAGGAGATGCCGTTCGACAGAGTCAAGACGAGGCGGAGGAAGGGTCACTGCCCGGCCGGGGCGCCGCTGGGGGCCGCCGCCTGCGAGGACCAGTTCGGCAGCCAGGAGCTCGAGGCGCTCTTCCAGAACTACAACCTGAAGCTGGAGCAGACCGCCACCCTGAAGGCGCTGGCGGTGCTGATCGTGGCCGCCTCGTCGCTCTCCCTGGTGGAGCTGCTGTCCAGCCCGCGGCTCACCTTGTCCAAGGGCTCGCACCCGGTGCACTGCGTGGTCTTCCTCTCGCTCTTCATCGTCACCAACGTCAAATACCTGCAGGTGACGCAGCTGCAGCAGATCGCCAAGCTCGCGCTGCTCTTCAGCTTCACCTTCGCGCTTCTCTGCTGCCCGTTCCCGCTGCTAGCGCCCGGCACGCCGGAGCCCGTGTCCGCCGCGGCCCCGGAGCAGGGCGTGTGGCAGCTCATGCTGGTCACCCTCGTGGCGTACGTGCTGCTTCCGGTCCGGACGCTGCTGGCGGTTCTGTTCGGAGTCATGCTGGCCGCGTCCCACTTCATCGTCATTGCCACATCCATCACCGGGAGGAGGCAGAGGCTGTGGAGACCGGTGAGTGCTGCACCTGCCTGTTGAAACTCACCTGATGGTTTGTTTTACTCATGGAGGAGGACAGGTGAGCAGAGAGCAGTTATAAGTGCGGGAAAAACAGCAGCAGGTTTGCGCTTATTGCGCAGAGGTGAGCAGCTGTCAAGGTGCTGAATCCAACACGACTCACCTGCACAGGTGCTGCACAACTCACCTGCAGCCCAACTCACCTGCAGCACAACTCACCTGCACAGGTGCTGCACAACTCACCTGCAACACAACTCACCTGCAGCACAACTCACCTGCACAGCTGCTGCACAACTCACCTGCAGCACAACTCACCTGCACAGCTGCTGCACAACTCACCTGCAACACAACTCACCTACACAGCTGCTGCACAACTCACCTGCAACACAACTCACCAGCAACACAACTCACCTGCAGCACAACTCACCTGCAGCACAACTCACCTGCAACACAACTCACCTACACAGTTGCAACACAACTCACCTGCACAGCTGCTGCACAACTCACCTGCAGCACAACTCATCTGCAACACAACTCACCTGCACAGTTGCTGCACAACTCACCTGCAACACAACTCACCTGCAGCACAACTCACCTGCACAGCTGCTGCACAACTCACCTGCAGCACAACTCACCTGCACAGCTGCTGCACAACTCACCTGCAACACAACTCACCTACACAGCTGCTGCACAACTCACCTGCAACACAACTCACCAGCAACACAACTCACCTGCAGCACAACTCACCTGCAGCACAACTCACCTGCAACACAACTCACCTACACAGTTGCAACACAACTCACCTGCACAGCTGCTGCACAACTCACCTGCAGCACAACTCATCTGCAACACAACTCACCTGCACAGTTGCTGCACAACTCACCAGCAACACAACTCACCAGCAACACAACTCACCTGCACAGTTGCTGCACAACTCACCTGCAGCACAACTCACCAGCAACACAACTCACCTGCACAGTTGCTGCACAACTCACCTAGCAACACAACTCACCTGCAGAGTTACTGCACAACTCACCTGCAGCACAACGCACCTGCAACACAACTCACCTACACAGCTGCTGCACAACTAGCCAGCAACACAACTCAAGCTAACGCTAACCACTTATTGCTAACTGCTAAGATGACCATCACTCACTCTACGTCTCAAGTAATTGGCTGTGTCTGAATTCAGGGTCTGGGTCCTCATGAGTGCATTTGTCGGCTGCATACGTCACCGCCCCGCCCTGAGTACTGTCCCAATTCGAAGGCGGCTCATCATGCGGCCGACAAACTCTCGAAATCCAAGGATGCATCTGTGCATCCTCACCGGCCGAGGATGTGCCAGGATTCATTGCGCGGGCAGCAAAATAAACAGAAACGAAGACGTTGGAGTTTTTATTTTTTTAACGAGTGGGCGTAGTTTGGAAATTCACCACGAACCAAACAATTTGTTTTTAAAAGTAAGTTTAGCAACTTAGCTGTTGAGTCTGATATGAAACTGATCACTATGGTAACGGGGTAGCGCGTGGTCACGCAAACTCACGTAAAGCCGACGTCAGGTGAAGGGTCGACCGTCTCATTTCACAGCAGATTTGAGCAGCCTACCCGGCCCAGCGAGGACGTGGCCCACCCGGTCCAGCTGGGCTACGTGCTCATGAGGACCCAGCCCATGAATTGTCTCCTTCGATCTGAAAAATGGTGGAACTGACACAATCCTGTTGATGTTAGCTTGTTAGTTAGCTCTTAGCTGCCTTGAAGTTGGCAAAACTTAATGTAACAGAAGCTAAAGGGTCTGCAAACAATATTCAGTTTTTTTTTAAATATCTTTTCTCCTAAACAAAATATGTAGTTTTGTTGGCTGATTAGCAGACCCTCGCTCACCTAGTTACACCTGTACTAGTTAGCTGTTAGCGGACTTAAAGATGGCAATACCCAAATTAGCTGAAACTAACTGGTCGGCTAATGGTATTCAAATTAAGTGAAAAAGCTTATCTGCTATATGTAAAATTAATTCTATTAGTTATTAGATTAGCTGTTAGCTGATTAACGGAACCTTGCCCAACTATTTATACATAGCTACCTTTTTATACTTGCGCTAATTAACTTTTAGCAAATTTAAAGTTGGCAAAAATAAATTTAATGGAAGCTAGTTGAGTCGCTAACATTTATTTTTGCTAACTTTTGTAATTTAGTAAAAATGCTAATCCACTAAGCTAGTCCTGCTTATGGCTGGTTAGCAGAACCATGTGCACCACTGGAGATAAACACAGGATTTATGATACTTTTTATCTTTAATTTTCATTTCTTAACCTTTAAGATTGAAGACAACACATACAACAAATAAGATATTGACCGGAAGGATTATTATTGCTGAAAATAAAGAGTTAGCCTCATTCAAATTTGACTATTTCTTTAAAGAATTGGATCCACAAGCTAAAATACTTAATGAGAAGCTTAATAATCCTCATGAATAATATTGAAATTTGTTTAAAATCCTGTTTTAATGTGTAACATTAAATATTAAGAAGAATCAAGAAGTTTTTTTGATGAACAGATTTTGTTTACCTGCATGTGGAAAAACTGAGTTTCAGCTTGTTTCATACAGTGAGGAGCTTTAATGTGAAAGAAAATAGATCTCGATTGAATGAAATGCGTTGCTCTGTCGCCTCAGATCTTTAACTTCTCATCATGTCCACATAAAACCCAGCAGATTTCAGGTTCTGCTGAGGAGGGAACACGGGTCCTCCCGTCTCGTGTCAAAAGGTTAAACTCTTTGGGAAGTCAACGTATGATTAATTAACGCCTGACAAATCAGTGCGTGCCCTCAGATCTGGAACAGATCAGAGCTGTGGAGGTTTGCTGCTCGCTTGTTGTTTCCAGCTGGAACATTTTGTTCCCGAACGGAAAAAGGTGTTATTTACTCAATGAAACAACAATTTTATTTAATTTTTTTTACGATGTATATTTTCATTTGTCTCTCATTAAAAAAAAAACGAAAGCATGTAACTCATGACAAAATGACAAAAATTAATACAAACTTTCCTTTTGAAGGAGTCAGGATGTTTAAGATGTGCAAGTTTCATAATAAAGTTAATCTATCATCTACAGCTCATGATCTCATCATTAGATTAAAAGAATCTGTAGAAATGTCTGAGCTCAAAGGCTGAAAGTTAAGATGGTCTGTAAACGCTTTTATTTTGACGGGTTGCTTCTTTTGGGGGAAGTAGCTGCCGACAGCTGGTCCCTTTAGAACAGCCAGAGCTAGTCTCTTTTGTCCCTCCAAAACCTCCAGAACTGGTCTCCTTAGTCCTTTTTAAAACCTCCAGAACTGGTCTCCTTAGTCCTTTTAAAACCTCCAGAACCGGTCTCCTTAGTCCTTTTTAAAACCTCCAGAACCGGTCTCCTTAGTCCTTTTAAAACCTCCAGAACTGGTCTCCTCAGGTCCTTGACGCTCGACTTGAACATGTTTAAAGAGAGTCGACGTAAAATTCAAATTTTTCTTTTTTTTTGTTTTTTACCTATAGTATGTTCTGTTTCAAACACCTTAATATCGTATAAACTTTTTTTTTTAGATAATCTGACGTTTGACCCTTTTTTACAGATAACAAACTTTAAACTGGTAAAAAGGTAAATTAAGAAACATGCAGGTATTATTGTTTTATTTAGAACGCCTGCTGCTGTGTGTGTGTGCAGCTGGTGGCCAACGCCGTGCTCTTCACCAGCGTTAACCTGTCGGGGGTGTTCGTGAGGATCCTGACCGAGCGGACCCAGAGAAAGGTCTTCCTGCAGGCCCGGAACTGTATCGAGGAGCGTCTGAAGCTGGAGGACGAGAACGAGAAGCAGGTGAGGCAAAAACTTCACAAGTTAAAAAAAAAAAAAAAAAGATTTTCAGGTAGAGAAATGTGTTCCAACAACGTGCCCACAGGCGCTCAGTAATGACAGCAGCTAATTCCTGAGGTGCCCCCCCCCCCCGGACACACCTACATGCTGTGAGTTACTTACGCATCAACCTGCAGGAACAGCCTGTTCCACCTCCTTCACCACTTCCTAAAATAAACGTGAACGATTACCCTTTTAATTCAAGATGGCCACCAGAGCCACGCCCTAAGAGCCGTGAGAATGCTCAGAGTACGTGTTTAGGATAACTCTGCACCTGCTGATGCACCGTTTTCTTTCAGCGGGAACCCTGCTGACAGGCAATTATAAAAGCAGACATCTTCCTCTGATATCAGGGTTAGGTTTCTGCTGTAGTTCCTGTGAACCACACAACCTGATGATCTCCCGTCAGATGGTCCAAATGTACCTCTGACCGTCACTCAGGTGTGTCTCAGAGGGACCTATTGATTCCTGATCAAGCCAAGGCTATTTTCAGCTCGTCTGTGCCAGAAACCGTAATAAAAAACAAACGTTAAAAGCTGCACACACAGACGAGTGTCGGAGCATCAGCCTTTTCCCACTCAGTAAGTGAGACAGTTGGTTTTGTGAATGGAAGTGTAACTCTGCCTCTTAACAGCTTTTCAACGCTGCCATCAGATGATCCTGGGAGAGTTTGGAGTGCGCTTCACGTTGCTGCGACTGAGGCCTTCAACAAATAAAAGAGCTGATCTGTTGAGACTGAGAGGAGTTTCTGCAGATTGAGCTCCTTATTGTGTCAGTGGGTTTGATATTAGTGATACAGCTTCATTTTATTTGGTCTTCAGGAGGCGAATATAACAATTTAGGAATCAAAGGCTTGCTTTTTGAAAATGTTTTGTTATACTGGAGCAATGAACTGACCCAGTCCTAACCTCAACATCCAGATGATCTGCTCAGGGTTTGGAAAATTTTATGTTTAGTTTTATTTATAAAGTCTTTTAGAATTCCTCATAATAAACAAAATGGTGTACAGTACAAAAAAACAAGTGAATTAATTCTAGTTCCTTCGAAAAGTACAAACAAACAAAATTACAAATCCATATTTAAAAAAGTGACAAAGGCTAAAAATAGAAATTAATACAAAATATACATTTATTGGAAGCAAAATGGCAACGTGCTTACATGAAAAACGTAACAAAAATTGATAATTCTTTAAGTAATAGTTAGATGTCTTCATGTCTCAAACAACAACTTTTAGTAGAAATGAGAAATAACATATTAAGGCCAGCATGTGACAGCCCTTTAAGATTAGCATTAATTTAGATTCCGAAATTTGTGACAGTTGACTGTATGTATTGGGCAAGCAAACCAAATTGATGTATTACCCAAAACAACCACTGCAATTTTCTCCTTGTAGAAGTTTTAAAACTCAAAAACATCCCACCGAGGCACTCGAGTAAAGGTCTGACAGTCAGGATGTTCTGTGTTTGGAGAGGCAGGTAAATCTGGATGTTGTCTGCAAAACGGTGGAAAATAACCCCCTGAAAATGGAGCCAAGTGGAAGCAAGCGAAGGAAAATTATAAGAGGACCCAAAATTGAGCCCTGAGGAACACCACTTTTGGACAACTTTTGCAGATACTGAGCTAAAATTCAATGTAGTAGTAGCTGAGAGTCACAATCTTTGAATCTTTAAGAATAAAAAGAAAAACTAGCTTACTTCTATTTGGTTTATGTTGTCCTGGTACGTTGGGGTTCACCCCGGTGAACGAGAGAGTAGCCTCCCTCCGCCTACGGGTGGGGGGACGGGTCCTGACTGTTGTTTGTGCCTATGCACCTAACAGCAGTTCAGATTACCCACCCTTT
>JARVJO010000227.1:2480903-2491578 GCA_031762555.1 Cynodonichthys magdalenae | reverse complement strand
TCCATCCAACCATCCATCCAACCATCCATCTAACCATTCATCCATCCATCCATCCATTCATTCATCTATCCATCCATTCACCCATCCATCCATCCAACCATCCATCCAACCATCCATCTAACCATTCATCCATCCATCCATCCATTCATTCATCTATCCATCCATCCACCAACCCATCCACCCATCCATCCATCCATCCATCCATCCATCCATTCATTCATTCATCCATCCACCCATCCATCTAACCGTTCATCCATCCATCCATCCATTCATCTATCTATCCATCCACCAACCCATCCACCCATCCATCCATCCATCCATCCATCCAACCATCCATCTAACCATTCATCCATCCATCTATCCATCCACCCATCCATCTATCCACCCATCCATCCATTCACCCATCCATCCATTCATCCATCCATCCATCCATGCATCCATCCATCCATCCATCCACCCATCCATCCATCCAACCATCCATGCATCCATCTATCTAACCATTCATCCATCCACCCACCCACCCATCCATCCATCCATCCACCCACCCACCCACCCATCCAACCATTCATCCATCCATCCATTCATCCATCCACTCACCCATCCAACCATCCATCCATTCATCCATTCATCCATCCATCTAGCCACCCATCCAACCATTCATCTATCCATCCATTCATCCATTCATCCATCCATCCATTCATTCATCCATTCATCCATTCATCCATCCATCCATCCATCCATCCAACCATTCATCCATCCATCCATCCATCCATTCACCCATTCATCCATCTATCCACCCATCCAACCATTCATCCATCCACCCATCCACCCATCCAACCATTCATCCATCCATACATCCATACATCCATTCATCCATCCACCCACCCATCCAACCATTCATCCATCCATCCATCCATTCATCCATCCACCCATCCACCCACCCACCCATCCAACCATTCATCTATCCATCCATCCACCCATCTATCCACCCATCTATCCATCCATTCATCCATCCATTCATTCATTCATCCATTCATCCACCCATCCATCCATCCATCCAACCATTCATCCATCCATCCATCCACCCATCCATCCATCTATCCACCCATCCAACCATTCATCCATCCATCCATCCATCCATCCATTCATCCATTCATCCATTCATCCATTCATCCTTCCATCCATTTATTCATCCATCTATCCATCCATCCATTCATCCATTCATCCACCCATCCACCAACAGTCCATCTTTTTCTGACTGAGGACTGTGGACTCAGGAGGTGCTGATCCTCATCCCAGCTGTGGACCGCTCCAGTGAGAGCTGAAGATCACGGCACAATGATGCCAACAGAACCACATCATCTGCAAAAAGGAGTGATGGAACCTGAGGCCACAGAAGACTCCCTCCACCTGGCTGCACCGAGAAATTCTGTCCTTAAATGTGGTGAACAGAATCAGTGACAACGGGCAGCCCTGGAGTCCAACTCCCACCCTGAGGGGTCCAACTTACGACAGGCAATGCAAACGAAGCTCTCACACCGCTTGTATCGGGACTGAATGTCCCGTAGCAATAAAGGCCTGTCTGTTATGGAAATATGTGATACAACATGTAGTCTCACCTGTCTGCAGGAGAATCACTGCAGGCGTATAAAGATCCTGGGGGACTGTTATTATTGCGTGTCCGGTCTGACACAGCCCAAAGCGGACCACGCCCACTGCTGCGTGGAGATGGGACTCGATATGATCGACACGATCGCGTAAGACACACACACATGCTCAGTTGATGCATCTCTGGTTAAGATGTGCTGATGTTCTTATTCGTCCTCCCGCAGGTCAGTGGTGGAGGCGACCGAGGTGGACCTCAACATGCGAGTGGGTCTGCACACGGGTCGGGTTCTGTGCGGCGTCCTGGGCCTAAGGAAGTGGCAGTACGACGTCTGGTCAAACGATGTCACACTGGCGAACGTGATGGAGGCCGGAGGGCTGCCTGGGTCAGTACCAGAAAACTGGTTTTCAGTCTTATTACAGATGATAAACCAGAGGCAGGGTGAGGCCGAGGAGCTTTAATCCTCCATCAAACAGAGGAAATATTTCCGAGCAGATTGATTCCTCCACTCCTAAAACAATGAACGTTTTTAAGAAGAAAAGCTGATGCAACACTGAGGTAAAAATATCGGTTTTCTCCTAAGGCATCTAATTTAAAATAAAACCATCAGTTTGCATCTTGCACAGCATCTTGATTAGAAAATGTTTCTGTCTGCTGCTTCTACAACCCGTTGTATCAAACCAGTGGTGTGTACTTCTGCTAATCCGCTAAAAGCGGAGTTAGCTTCTCATTTAGCGGATTAGCTTTAACTTTGAAAACTGTTATATGACCCATTTGCTTTCTCTAATTTTAAGTCTACTAAAAAAACACAAGTGTGAAAACTTTAATTTGCATGCCATTTGTTTTTAATTAAATAATAACTATCTGCTCTTATAAGCAGTGCTGGACTTTACAGGCACCATGTATGTTAGCATGTAGCATTCATAGCTGCCAAACTTCGACCAAGAGCATCCAAAAGAAATAAAATAACATGTTGCTAGCTAACAGCTAACCAAAAAGGTAGGTTCACTAAACACTAATCCACTAACCAACACTAAATTACTAAACAGATAACAAAACTAGTGAAAGCTAATGCTAACAGCTAAGACTACTGTCACTCAGCTGGTGGGACTGACACAAACCTATTAGTTTTCTATTAGTTTATTTAAAAGTCATAGGCAATAAATTTTCTACCATATTTTATATATAGTTTTTATATTTATTTAAATATTGTTAAATGTTTTATTTTTTTTGATGCACTTAGTTTGAAGTTTAGCTGCTAAAGATGCTACATGCTAACACACACGGTGCCTGACACGTCCAGCGCTGCTTGTAAGAGAGAATAGTTTTTATTTATTTTGGGAGAAACAGCATAAAAATAGTTTTATGTTTCACACTTGTGAATAGTTAGTGGACTTAAATGAGCGGAACCTAAATTTAGCAGAAGCTAATCAGTTCGCTAAAAGTTTCCAAAGTTAACAAAACAATTTAAAAAAAGCGAATCCGTTAAATGAGAAGCTAGTTCCGCCATTGTATTTATAAAATTACAAACTTGATCAAAGAAAGGCTTTTATTCTGAAAGGGTTATACTGGAAGTGTCGAGTTAGACAGAGCTATAACTGGTTTGGGTCAGACGATTTTCATGCACCTTCAGATTAAATAGAGAACTAACAACAGGTTTTAGCGTTAGCGGAGCTAAGATTCTTGTTTAGCAGATTAGTGTTTAGTGAAGCTAACTTTTCGATCAGTTAGCCCCCTTACTGTATGAAAGGCTGTGAAATGTCTATCAAATAAGTTTTCATATTTTCAAGCTTTTATAAAATCTTCCAGTTTTCAGACTCGATGCAAGAATTCCCTCTGGTGTAAAACAATCTCTAAATTTTCTGGCTGAAAAAACAAACAAGACTTAAGAAAACTCCTGTACAGTAACGAGCAGATTTGCATTTAAAGCAGTGAAACGAGATCATTGCCCACTTTGCTCCTGTTTCCAGTAAGGTAACAACATTTCAGCGCTCTGCAGCAGATTAAACAAGTCGTTAAGATGAGAGACTCTCTGTGAACCGTTTTCAGCATTTTGAGGGGTTATTAGCTGGATTAAAAAAATGATTGAAGACCCCCAACCTTTACCTGTCTGGCTCTCAGCAAGGTGCACATCACAAGGACCACCCTGGAGTGTCTGAACGGAGACTACGAGGTGGAACCAGGCTTCGGTCACGAGAGGCACGCCTACCTGCAGAAGCACCACATCGAGACGTTCTTCATCGTGCCGTCACACAGACGCAAAGTAGGCCGGATTGTTTCTTCCTTGCTTTGTTTTCACTCCAACAAACAACCCTGATGTCATTCTTGTTCTGTGCTAAATATTTATCGGATGAGATACGTTAGTTATTCTTACAGTTTTGGTCCAATAATGTTGCACGATCTCCCTCTACAAAGTCAGAGCTGTAGCAATTTGTGAGCACTCAAATGCATTTGTTGTAAATAACTTTTACCTGCAACCACGCTGAGTTTTAGCTGTTTTTGTGTTGGCTAACGATTAGCTGTGGTAGCTTTTCTAAACTGGGTTGAAGCCAAAATGTAACCAGTTGTACAGGTACAGCTAGTGGTGGGCACAGCTAACCTAAAAGTTAGCTTCACTAACTAATAATCTAACTAAAAATATAGCTTCACAAGTGCTAACACTAATTGCTAATTGCTAAAGGACAAAAAAGCTGTTGGTGTGAGTTTGTTAGTTAGCGGTTAGCGACCTTAAAGTTTGAAAACCCTAATTTAGCAGTTAAGCTAACAGGTCCGCTAACTGTGTTCAAATTTAGTCAAAAGGCTAATCCACTTAATGAAAAAATAGTTCTGCTATTAGCTGTTAGCTGATTAGCAGAACTATGCCCACCACTGGATATAGGCTATTTTTACCTACCTACCTATACCTATGCTAGTTAGCTGTTAGCCTACTTACAGTTGACAAAACCTAATTTAGCCGAAGCTAATTAGTCCACCAAATGTTTTTAAAGTTAATAAAAAAGTTAATCCACAAACAAAAAAGATTTTCTGCTATTAGCTGTTTAGAAAACAATATCCACATAAAAAATTAGCTCTACTATTAGCTGTTAACTGATACCTACCTATGTAAATGTACCTGTGCTAATTAGCTTTTTGCAGATTTAAAGGTGGCAAAACCTAAATTTAGCAGAAGCTAATTAGTTGGCTAACAGTTTTCAAAGGTAATGAAAAAGCTAATCTGCTAAACAACTAATTTGCTAAACCAACAATTTGTTCCGCTATTAGCTGTTAGCTGATTAGCAGAAGCATGCACACCTCTGCGTACAGCCAATGATTATTTTGAAAGTGTCAATAAAGTAGATGCACTGGTTCACGAGATATTTTGCTAACAGACAGTCAAAGAAACACAAAACACAAACAAAAACAGCTTGAGATGATAAAAACATGATTAACCGGTACACTAAGTGGTTAGCATTACGTCTTTAGAAGATATAAATTAATACAAAGTGTCGACTGTTTTGTTTTGCAGATCTTTCCTGGCATCATCCTGTCTGACATCAAACCGGCCAAGAGGATGAAGTTTAAGACCGTTTGCTACCTGCTGGTGCAGCTGATGCACTGCAGGAAGATGTTTAAGGCTGAGATCCCCTTTTCCAACGTCATGACCTGCGAGGACGACGACAAGGTGAGCAGCACCTGCAGCTGAGCTTTATTTCTAAACATGCAGAAAGTTGTCAGAAAAAAAAGCTTTTTTTTTAATTTAATTTGATTTATTTCACAGTATATTAGCTTTGAGAGCACTGTGGTGCAGCGGGGAGTGGGTCACCTGTCCGCCCGTTTGTTTCGGCTCTGGTTTATTGGGGTCATGACTTCACAGCGTCTGGCTGTCACAACAGGCCTGCTGGCTGTAATCCTCCCAGCTGTGAGCCCGGTCAGACGTCAGGACCCTGTGGTTCTGATGAGGCGGCCCACAGCCCGCTATCATCTCCTCTAATATCATTATCGTCACACGATTATCCAAGTGGCTGAAATCTGAGCGTTGTGACAGTTTGTCTTAGAATTATGACGCTGGAATGTGGAGAACTTTAATCAATTCAGTTGCTAATTCTTGGTTTAGTTTTGCTTTCTGCTACTGTTTTACTAATTTCAGCTTTTAGCTATGATTTTGCTATTTGTAGCTTTTAGGTACAATTTTGCTATTTTAACATTTAGCTGTGGTTTTGCTTTTTTAATTTTTAGATAAAGATTTGCTATTTTAGCAATGGTTCTGCTAAGTTTAGCAATTAAACTAGGGTTTTGCTAATTAGCTCTTAGGTACGATTTAGCTTTTTAACTTTTTGTTATAGTTTTGCTAATGGTAGCATTAAGCAATGGTCTTGATAATTTTAACTTTAAGATATGATTTAGCTTCTTTTACTTTTTGCTTTAGTTTTGAAAATTGTAACTTTTATGTACAGTTTAGCTTTAAAAACTTTTAGTTACAGTTTTGCTAATTTTAGCATTAAGCTATGGTTTTGCTCATTTAAAGGTTTAGTTTTGCTATTTTAGCCTTAAGCAGCGGTAATGCTAATTTTAGCAATTAAACTAGGGTTTTGCTAATTTTAGCTCTTAGGTACAATTTTCCTTTTTTTCCTTTTAGTTGCAGTTTTGCTAGATTTAGCATTAAGCTATGGTTTTGCAAATATTTGCTTGTAGCAAGAGTTTTGCTAATCCTAACCTTTATCCACCAGTCTGTTATTTTTAGCTTGCGTTGGTCTTGTTTTAACTTCTACAGTTTGGTTTCAGCTTCTAAAGAACCTCTGTTGTTCATGTGCTGTAAATATATTGATAATTTTATCTTGAAGTTTTATTTTTAAGCTGTTGTTTATTTGTTTGTTTGTTTTGCCTCCGACAGCGGCGAGCCCTGCGGACCGCCTCAGAGAAGCTGAGGAACCGGACGTCCTTCTCGGCCACCGCCGTGCAGCACTCGCCAGCCACGCGGGTCAACCGCTACATCGGGCGTCTCATCGAGGCTCGGCAGACCGAGTCCGGGACCTCGGACCTTAACTTCCTCACGCTGTTCTACAGGAGTGGGGACCGGGAGCGCCGGGTGAGTCTGAACCCCCTCAGAAGGACCTCAGGACCGACTCAGATCCACCGTGTCCTCGTTACACTCGGGGAAAAGACGCTTCGTGACTTCTCACACGGTTAATAACTCCGCTGCTCCCACGCCTGTCGTATACGGTGTGTGCGTGTGCGTGCACGTGTCGGTAAGAAGAATCCGCCCACCCTCTCAGGAGGGGCTGCAGATAATGATGTGGAAGAAGTTTGAGTGCCACACACGATCTCCTCCTCCAGCGCGAGCGTGGGCACGAAGCCGACACGCAGCAGAGATCAGGTTCTGAGCGTCGATCTTCAGACGGTGAATTAAAACGTTAAGGATGGTGCAAATTAAAAATAAATAAATAAACAAATAAACCCTGATTCTTCAGAGAGAAACAAAGACACAAATTAGTGTAACGAGGTTGTTTCCTCCCACGCAGCAGATTTCTCCTGGGAGGATGTTGGCAGAGTTCAGGGCTCAAATTTAGATCCCATCGCCTCGAATCTCAGAAAGAAGAGAAGTCGTTTGTTTGATTGACAGCTAATGATTGACAGCTAATGATTGACAGCTGTCATCGTTTCCTCTCAGTATCACCAGGTGACTGACGACCACTTCATCAGCGCCGTGGTTCTGTCGCTGATCCTGGCTGCTCTGTTTGGTCTGATTTACCTGCTGATGATCCCACAGTACGTCCTCACACACACACACACACACCTGCTTCTCTATTCTTATTAGGACCGTTCATTGACCCTCAGCTGGGGGGGGGGCGTCTAACTTTGTGTTCCTGTTCTCAGGGGGGTTCTGGTGCTGCTGCTGCTGGTGCTTTGTGTGTGTTTCCATGTGGCCTCTGTGATGTACCTGCATCTCACCAGCGTCCAGGTGAGACTCACCTTCAGAGAGCACATTTAAAAACAAAGACAGGCCTTTGTTTTGTCGTATGTGTGGAAGTTTTCTTTGTTTGCTACAAATATTTGTATTTATTTTAGATCCTTGCATTTTTTTTATTTTCTTTTTAGCTGTTTTACATCTCGGATTTAATTATCTTAAACATCTTTCTGTCTGATTTTCATCCCTTTGTGGTTATTCTCTTTATTTTGTGTTTTGTGGTCGTTTCCATTAATATTTGACTTATTTTTCAGCTGCTTTTGTGCTCCTTTTTTGGAATCTTTGTGTCATTTTTGTGTCATTTTATTGTTTTATTTTTTTAACTTTGAGTTTCCAACCCTCAGCTGTGGTCATGATTATTTTTTACTTTTAGGTAGCCTTCTGTTACTTTTAGCTAATAGCTTACTTTTTGATACTTTCATCTAGCCTGTTAGCTCAAATCTTCATCTTACCCTATGATTAACTTTTTATGTAACTAACCTCTTCCCTGTGGTTTTAGTGCCAACCGGCCTGCCTCACCATTCAGATTCGAACGGTTCTGAGTGTTTTCCTGGTCCTGCTCACCTACTCTGTCACTCAGGCCTGTGTGGTGAGTCTTCAGTAAAACTCATCTGGACTTTTTACAGGTTGGTACGTCTATGTTCCAGCCCTCACCTGTGGTCGTGAGGTTTGGTTCAGGTCCCAAAGAACCAGATCTGGTCTAGATAAACAGAATGGTTCTGCTAACTGCCAAAATGCTACATACTAGCAAGTTTGCTTTGCAAACCACTAAACAGAAAGAATTAGTGGAAGCTAATGCTAACCAATTACTGCTAACCGCTAACTCAAGGTCTGCCATTTAAACAAAGACATTTGTAGTATCCACAGAAACATCGGAATCTTGGCTAAAATTCATAAAAACCTTATTAATTCCACCAAACGCAGTTAAAACCACAAGCAGTTGTAGCAGAAAATGCTAAAGATGCTACAGGCCTGTAGTGCTGCATGTCTGAGGGCGTAATTTTTGTGAGCAGAACTAAATTTAGTGGAAGCTAATTGGTCTGCTAACAGTGAGCAAAGTTAGCTAAAATGCTAATCCACTTAATGAAAAGTTAGCTCCGCTATTATCTGTTAGCGGTTTAGCATAATTGTGCCCACCGAAGACCGTCCCCAAACAGCTTAATGTTCCTGCAGCTCAAATTATTCAGAAGGTCCACAGAACTGGAGACAACCTTCCAGGACATGTCCCCAAGAGGACAGCTGATGACAAACAGAAGACACTTTAAAACAACCGTCTCTGTTGTATCATTGCCCTCCAGGTGGATTGTGTCCCGTGGGGACAGGTTTTGACGAACTCCAGCCATCTTGTGGAGGACATCCCTCCCAGGTCCGGACCAGCTAACAACGACAACAACAGCGCCGCAGCAGTAGCAGTAGCAGTAGCAGCAGGGGGGCGGGCCGGTCCCAGCGTGGGGTACGCCCTGTTGTCTTGTGTAGCAGGCACCCTTACCGTGGTCCCTTACCTTCGGGTGTCTTCGCTCCCCAAGATCCTGCTGCTGCTCCTCCTCTCCGTCACCTACACGGTCGTCATGGAAACCAGCGGCTACCGTCAGGCTGTGGGGTGAGGCTGCATGTGCGTCCGTTAGCATCTTTATTTAGCTCTGAACAAAAAATTGTTCCTGAACTCATTTATTTTTTATGTTTTGTATTTCAATCACTGCAAACAAGCAGTGGATTTGTGTGGTTATGCTAACAGGCTAACGGCTAATAGCATAACTAAGTTTTCATTTAGAGGATTAGCTTTTTCACTGACTAAAAATCCTTAGTGGACCAGTTAGTAAATTAGTTTTTTTTGACAGATGTCATAGCAGTTAACAATTAGCTATAAGTGTTAGCGTCTGCTAATTTTTACCTACTTAGCATTAGCTTCTACTAATTTCTATTTGTTTAGTTTTGGCTTCTGATAACATTTTTTATATGCTTAGCATTAGCAAAGCTAACCTTTTAGTTAGCTGTGCTTGCTATTCACCAACATTTCGCAGCAACAAACTGCAGAAATAGACATAAAATGCATTTTTAAATGTCTGTTTTTGTTTTTCTCATAGGGGGGGCTTCCTGCACACGCGAGGCTACGATCCGGTCCTGGCTGTGGTTCTGTTTTCTGGAGCTCTGGCTCTTCACTCCAGACAGCTGGACCTGAAACTGCGACTCGATTATCTCTGGGCCACTCAGGTGAGTTCTTATGTGAGGAACAAAGGCCTGGATCTGAAAACCTGGAGACCAGAGTCAAAAAGAAAAATGTATTGCAGTTAAGTGCAAATTAAGATTTTCTGAGTCATTAATTTAAAAAGAACGAGAAAAAGTTATTTTTAAAGGAAATAAATTGTTACTAAATCAGCACAAATCTGTTTAAAGCTCTGATTGTTTTGTCAAAAAAGAAAATTACATTGAATTTACAGAAAACTTAATAATATTAAAAAGCTTTATTAAATGTATTTATTTGTTTATAGTTATTGTTTAAACATTTTGCTTCTTGCAGAAAGGTTCTGAGTTGCTGCAGTGAAGTTTCAGGTTGTTTGTGAATCGTTACCTCCCTCTAGTGATGAAGACGAGCCGTTGCAGCTTCCTCTCAACAGAAGTCACCTCTTAGTTTGTAAATATCTCATGTTTGTTTGATTGTTTGTTTATGTTTACAGGCAGAGGAGGAGCGAGACGACATGGAGAAGGTGAAGCTGGACAACAAGAGGATCCTGTTCAACTTGCTGCCGGCCCACGTGGCTCAACACTTCCTCATGTCCAACCCCAGGAACATGGTGAGGCCCTGGACCACTGCTCATTTCACTAGCCTTCAGCTAACATTTAGCTGTTTTTTATTACTTTCAGCTAACATTTAGCTGCCTTTTATTACTTCAGTTAACATTTAGCTGTTTTTTATTACTTCAGTTAACATTTAGCTGTTTTTTATTACTTTCAGCTAACATTGAGCTGCCTTTAATTACTTCAGTTAACATTTAGCTGTTTTTTATTACTTCAGTTAACATTTAGCTGTTTTTTTATTACTTTCAGCTAACATTGAGCTGCCTTTAATTACTTCAGTTAACATTTAGCTGTTTTTTATTACTTCAGTTAACATTTAGCTGTTTTTT
>JARVJO010000227.1:2457450-2470278 GCA_031762555.1 Cynodonichthys magdalenae | reverse complement strand
AGTGCTCCACACTACTCAAACTACAATTATAACGCTATAAGCTACAGGTAAAGTTTTCCAAACTACTCAAACTACAATTATGATGCTATAAACTACAGGTAAAGGGTTCCAAACTACTCAAACTACAAGTATGCTAATTTAAACTACAGGTAAAGTGCTCAAAACTACTCAAACTACAAGTATGATGCTATAAACTAAAGTTAAAGTTTCCAAACTACTCAAACTACAATTATGATGCTATAAACTACAAGCGAAGTGCTCCAAACTACTCAAACTACAAGTATGCTAATATAAACTACAGGTAAAGTGCTCCAAACTACTCAAACTACAAGTATGCTAATATAAACTACAGGTAAAGTGCTCCAAACTACTCAAACTACAAGTATGATGCTATAAACTACAGGTAACGTGTTTCAAACTACAAGTATGATGCTATTGACTACAGGTAAATTATTCCAAACTACCTAAACTACAAGTATGATTATACAAATTACAGGTAAAGTGTTCCAAACTGTTCAAACTACAATTATAATGCTATAAACTACAGGTAAAGTGCTCCAAACTACTCAAACTACAAGTATGCTACTATAAACTACAGGTAAAGTGTTCCAAACTACTTAAAATACAAGTATGATGCTATAAACTACATGTAAAGTGTTACAAACTACTCAAACTACAAGTATGATGCTATAAACTACAGGTAAAGTATCCCAAACTACTCAAACTACAAGTATGATGCAATAAACTACAGGTAAATTGCTCCAAACTACTCAAACTACTGAGTACTGGTCTGATACCAACAACAGGTGTAATGCTCCAGACTAATTTAAAGTTTAATAATTTAATCATATTTTTAATGTAACTCCATAAATGGGTGTTAATATTACCTGTCTCTGTGTTTGTCCTGCAGGTGACGGAGGACGTGCACCGCCTTATCACCGAACACTACACCTTTGTTTGTCGCGGTCAGGTCAGTGTAAAGGGCAAAGGTCAGATGCTGACATACTTCCTGGAGGGGCGGAGACCTTGTAGCCGTATTCCTCAAAGCCAGCACTCCAACTCCGAGCGCCGCTCCAGCGCCTTCTCCCACAGCAGCCTGTGCACCCGGCTAAGCCCCGCCCCCATGGTGACCACCTACTCTAACGTCAGAACGCCGAACGTGGCAAGACCGTCCGCCTCCACCAGCACCACCAGGTACCTGCCGTCCGTCCCCGCCGCGATGGTGTGACGCGCCATCTACCCGGGGGTACGCTGCACTTCTTCTGTCTCCTCGACTTGGTGCCTGGTCTCCGTTTGGGACCGAAACCCGTCCCCAGGTTTGTCTCGATCAGGACGCAGGAAGCTTTAGCCACGCCGTTGTCGCTGCACCGATCAAAGGCCAAGGACGACTCTGGGAGGTCGAGGAGTGAAACATAAAAAATGCACACATGCAATAGACAACTCACGGTTGTAGCACAAAGACAAAAAAAAAAACCTGGAAAATCCTTTAAAATGCTTCGTTTCTGTTCAGTATGAGACCAAATCAGTGCTGTTGCCGTAGCAACGAATTCTCATTCTGCGATTCTTGACTTTGGTTTTGTTGCCTTTCTGGTTTTATTTTACGGAGTAGTTATTGGGGGGTAAAGTTATGGGTTGGTACTTTTATTTGTTTTACTTTGAAGTGCATGACGCCACACAGCTGCATCTAGGTCCTGTTTGCCGCCCGTTTCCCTGTGATGCTTGACTTCCAGACTCTTCCTAGTCAAAGTGTAGCAATAAAGCAGTCCTTTCCCACTTTTTTTTTTTTCTTCAGGCCCGTCCACTCCTTTTGCATGCCGTTGCCCGCCGGGTCCAGATCTGACCCGATCGTGTTTGTAGCCAGTAGCTAGCCGCAAACGGTTGTTTCTGTGTGGAGTTGAAGCATGACTAAGAAAAACTTGTGGTGTGATTCCCTTTTTTTCACTATTATTTACTTATTTTTTAAATGTTTATGAAGAAATATATATTCTCTTGTTGAAATATTCTATTTGCTATTTTTACAGACTTAAAAAAAGCTGCTTTTTGTAAAATAGAGAAAAGTTGTTTTTCTAGAGGAGACACCCAAACCTCTGGTTCTGGTTTGGGATGATTTATTTAATTTTACGGTGTAGCATGCGGCTAACCTCAGCCATTAACTCTCCTCTAATCTGTCTTAGCATGTACCGCCTGCAGGCCCGTGGCTCCGACATGCATGTTTTGATGAAGCTCCGGTGCCGGTCCAATCAGCAGGCGCTCAGAAATTCTTTTAGTTTCTTATTTTTTTATTTTATATTTTTTAAAAGGAACTCTGACTACTTGTGACATTAGACATTATTTGATAGACATTTAAATATAAAAACTAGTGTAAAACTGTAAGCTGTTTAGTTTTTTCTAAATTAAAAAAAAAATATTGTCATATGGATGTTGCCAGGTTTTTTATGATGCAAAGCATTCTGGGTAGATGATGATCTATTCAGCTTGAATAAATTAATTAATAAACATTCATTTTAGACAACATCTGACATCAGAGCACATTGACAGAGGAGAATGTATATATCACTAATATACTTGTAGCGTTAGCTTTCAAGCTAATATAGCAATAAACGGCATTAGCTCCTGAACTAACAATATTAGCTCTGTAGCCACACCACATATGTATAAATTATTACAATGTATATTGTTAGCTCCCAAACTAATATTACTTCTGTAGCTAACCAACATGTATTTTGTAATATATATGGCATTAGCTCCTGGGCTAATGCTATTAGCTCTGTAGTTAACCTACTGGTACATATATATGGCATTAGCTCCTGGGCTAACAATATTACCTCCCTAGCTACACCACATTACAATATATATTATGTGAGCTCCCAAACTAATATTACTTCTGTAGCTAACCAACATGTATTTTAGTAATGGCATTAGCTTCTTGGCTAACGCTATAAGCTCTGTAGTTAATCTACATATATATGGCATTAGTTCCTGACCTAATATTAGCATTGTTGCTAACCCACACATATATATAGCACTTTAGTATATATAGTATTAACTCTTAAGCTGATATATATATCCTTTTATTTATATGGCAGTAAATGGCATTAGCTCCCAAGCTAATATATATATGTTTGTGTGTCATTAGCTCCAAAGCTAATATACTGTATATGGCAATGAACTGCATTAGTTCCCGAGCTAGCAAAATTAGCTCTGTAGCTATATCAAATATGTATACATTAATAAAATATGTAGTGTTTGCTCCCAATCTAATAGTATCTCTGTAGCTAACCAACATGTATTTTAGTTATACATGGCATTAGCTCCTAAGATAATATTAGCATCATTGCTAATCCACATATATAACACTATAGCATATATAGCATTAGCTCTCAAACTAATATATATTATATTATATTATTATATATTATATTAACGCTGTAGCCCCCCCCCCCCCCCACAACCACACATACACATATTGTACAGAATATAGAAGCTAATAAAAAATATACATTTATTGTCACACCTAGTGTTTTAACTTTGACTCTTTGTGTTTTAGCCTCAACTCAACCATCATCATCATCCCCAGAATGCATTGCTTCAGTAACTAAAAGGTGACGTGTATATGTGATAAATGTAACAAACATATATAATTTTTAAGTGATTAGCTGTATTCATGTCACAAACAGCTTTAGTAGAACAGAGAAATAACATGTTAAAGTCAAGATGTGGCAGCAGTCAGAGATCCCTTCAATGTCGTCCTCATGCATGCGCTAACAGTAGCGGTTTCCTCTTGAATGTAAGGTGCTTTTTATTGACTCGTGTCTTCTTCATAAGTTCGCTTGACGAGGACGTTTTTTATTTTCCTTTTGTTTATTTATTTTTATTTACTTTTGAACGTGCCAACCTATTTTCACAAACATATCAGACTTCTTTCGTGTGTCGAGCTGTAGCACAAACCGAAGGCGAGCGGCGGCTCTCTGCGTGTCGAATGCCTGTATTTCTACTCTCTGAGCTGTTCTCTAACCGTTTTATAACTTCGTATAAAGTCGTTGATTTCGGGGACAATAAAGGAGACGGTGTGTCGTGATTCTTATATTTCAGACAGATTTGCTTTCTTCAAGGTTTAAAATTAGGATTTTATACTCTTGCTTTGAACATTTGATGGAACTTGATGGAAATGAGTCGTGTATAGTATTTTTCTTGTAAATTGGATATTTTCTTACTGTACGATACGGGTTTTGATTGTTACATGTAGGTATTACAGGCTAATATTGAGATCTATATTATGAATGATTTGATATTCGTCAGGTTCTTTTTGTTGAAGGTGTATTTATTGAGATGTTTTATGTGAATGTACATTTTGTTAAAGATGATATTTTATACTAAGTGTTTGCACTGCAAGATTATTGACATACTTTAAGAAGAATAAAGCCTGTGGGGGAGGGGTCGTGTCTCCTGCAGTAAAGAACTCTGCTCTGGTCCTGAGTTTGATCTGTTCCCCATGAGAAGAAGCTGAACTTTAAGAACCAGCAGCTGACGGGTGACGTCAGCGCGACACCGAGGTCAACGTCTGCCGGTTGTTTGCCTCAAGATGACGACAAAAACTCCTCTGTTAGAGGGAAAACACAACAGATGTTCAAAAATAACATTTAATAATAATAATATGAAGTCATCAGAAAAAACAGCTGAAACATTAACAAAAGGTTTAACTTTATTTATTTTTTCTAATAAACACAGTAAAAATTTTCAATTAATTAAAAAAATCTGCTTTAGCTCTATTTTTCTTTTTTGTGACATTTTTCTATTTTTAGCCATTTTAGCAATTAGTCTTTTGATATGTTTAACTAGCTTTTTTGCTACTTTAGCATTAGTCAACATCTTTGCAACTTTTTTTTCACTAGTGTCTAGCTTTTAGCTAACCGTTTTGTACCTTCTTTTTCTTTAGTATTTTGCTAATTTTTGGTTTTAACTAGCTTTTTGGTACATCTTTAGCTTTAAAGAAGCCTTTTGCAAACTCTTGCTCTAGCTTTTAACTAGTCTTTTGCTACTTATAGCTTTAAGTCAGCATTTAACTACTTTAATTCTTTAGATGCAGCCTTTTGCTACTTTTAGCATTTGTCCGGTGTTTTCTATGTTTAGCTTTGTTTGGCCATTTGTTACATTTTGTGTTATTTTTCTAAATCTTTTTCTAATTTTAGGCTTTCAGCTAGCCTTTTGCTACTTCTAGCATTAAGTCAGCATTTATCTACTATCATTCTTTCAGTTGTAGTGGAGTGGTTAGGCGAGTCATCTTGGAACCGGAAGGTCACCGGTTCGATTCCCCCGTTCCAGCTGTCTCAGTCGTTGTATCCTTGGGCAAGACCTTTCACCCGCCTTGCCTACTGATGGTGGTCAGAGGGTCCGGTGGCGCTGGTGCATGGCAGCCTCACCTCTGTCAGTGCGCCCCAGAGCAGCTGTGGCTGGAGCATACCACCAGTTACCATTTTTCTACATTTAGCATTTAGTTAGCATTTTGCATTACTGGCTGGGGAGTGTGCCGAAGCAGTCAACCAACTGGGAGAGATAACAGTGTTACAGTTAAATGGGTACCAGGACATACTGGCATTTATGGTAATGAAAGAACTGACTGCCTTGCTTAAGCTGGCAGTTTTCTTGCATTTATTTTTGCCTAGCTTTTTGCTACTTTTACTCAAAAAGACAGCCTTTTACTCCTTCTAACATTTATCTAGTGTTTTGCTATGTTTAGCCATTAATTAGCCATTTTTCTTCAAAAACATTTCTGAGCATTTAGCATTTCCTCCCTGCTGTTTGTTTTATTTTACTTTGTCTAATAAAACACTCAGATTTATACCTAAACCTGCGGTTGTGGTAAACCTCTCTGGTTTACCACAACCGCCAGTTTTCCCTAAAGCGTTTATAAAAAAACTTTTGTTAGAACATGCTGCAGGACCAGAGGGCAGGAAGTGATTCAAACACTTCCCTAAAAATGTCATGTTTTACTCCAAACAATGCTTTTTCAGTTTCGTAGCCTGAAAACATTAAAATTAAATGTTAAATTTATGTTTTATTGTGACTTTATTTTAAAAGTTGTGTGGTTTTTACAGCCAGATTAAATTTGAAACACCGGTCCTTTATTAAGAAAACTGGTCCTGATGGAGGTTCCAGAACGGGTCAGGACCTCCTGTGGGACGTGTAAACAACCTGTTTGTCTCTCGTTGTTTGTTTTTTGTTGTTTGAGGACAAAGAAAAAACAAAACAAAAACAACTGAGAAATCTGTTTGTGTGGTGATGCAGGAAGAACCGTCCTGCAAACATTCATCAGGGATGGAGGGAGGAAATGATGCGTGTGTGTGTGTGTGTTTAGCTGCTGCTGTGGCATGCGGAGCATCCTGAAGGGTCGCCGTGGCAACGCAACAACATTAAGGCCCTAACACGAGAACATAAAGGTTGTGTTTTTCAGCGGGCGAACGATAAATCAGTCGACCCTTCCTCCTCCTCCTCCTCCTCTGTGATTCACGCTGATTGTGTATAATCACCACAGAGGATGTCAATATTCCACTTGTTGACAACTGAAAGCTCTCTGTGTGTGTGTGTGTGTGTGTTTACCACCTGCCGGACCCCCAGATAGCATCAAGCCCGCCCCGCTCAGGAGTTCCAGCGTAAACACTCACACGCTTTGAGATAAGGAGCGGAAACGAGGAAACGAGCCTCGTTTGCAGCTGTGGGACGGCGGAACCGACCCCCATCGGCGGCCTGAGTCACGGCTCGGGCCCGGTCGTTCTCAGTTTTTCTGCCGCGGCCCTTCCCTCTCCCCGCTTCACCCGCTGACCTCGTGTGTGTCACAACAACGCTTTACTGTAAACGCTGCTGGACTCCGGACCCCGGAGCGTGGGAGGAAAAACACGACCCGAGAGCAGAGAAGATGAGCTCTGTGTTCAAACACGCAGTGATCCTGAATATGTGTGTCTCTTACGTGTAGCTGTGACGGTGGTGGGGTCAAAGGTCAATCTCGCTGATGATGATGTGCACGATGTAAATGGACAAACATGAAGAAAAAATATACAAACAGGCCTGGAGTTCAGGAACACTGACAGTTGCATTTATCCCAAAATAATCCTCACAGAAATGTTCTCTTCATATTCTGTTTCCTTCCTGAGTCCATTCAGGTTTATTACAAACAAAACAGCAATGTGGTTTTAGCACATTGCTAATGCTATATTAGCCAATAATAGGCACAGCTAACCAAAAAGCAAGCTTTGCTAACACATAATCTGCTAACTAAAAATATACCTTTGCTAAATCCTTGTCACATTTTAACGTTTTAGACAACTTATACTGAGTTATTAATTTTTTTAAATGCCTAAATTACTAATGAAAGCTATATATATTAGATTTTTTAACATTACAGTATGTACACACCTAAAAAGGGCTTCCAGTTGTATTTTTTATTCTATCTTCAATGTAAATGTCTTTACATTTTTTATAAGTTGTCTAAAACACGATTGTGTGGCAGGGCCTTAATGCTAAACTGCTAAGCTTGTACAAAAACTTTGGTGGAAGCTAATGCTAACATGTAACCGTTAAGTCGACTGTTCAAGTTGACGAGTGGTGTGACTGACAAAAACCTGTTGAAGTTAGTTTGTTAGATTGCTGTTAGCTCACTTAAAATTGGCAAAAAATGAATTCAGTGGTTGTTGATTGTTCCGCTAATGGTTTCCAAAGTTAGTGAAAAGGCTAACCTGCTAAACAAAAACATTTATTCCACTATTAGCAGATTAACGTAGCCATGCCTACCATCTGTACATCTCACCAATTTTTTTGATATATTGTTGTTGATAAATGAGCTCATTTCAAAGTTTGTTAAAAAAAACTTCTCAGCTGGAAGAATTAAAAAAAAAAAAATGGTGGGAGCTAATGCTAACAGCTAAGTCGACTGTTGCCCAGTCTGCGTCACACGTCTTCGGCTTGTTTGAGTTGACGAGTGGTGGGACTGACACAGACCTGTTGATGTTAATTGTTAGTTAGCTGTTAGCTCACTTAAAATTGGCAAAACCGAATTTAGCAGAAGCTAACTCTTCCGCTAACCTGCTAAACAAAAACATTTGTTCCGCTACTATGCTTACCATCTGTAAATTTGACCAAAATGTAGTTTTTTTTTTGTTTTTTTTTTTCTAATAAGCTTGTGAAACCTTCACAGCTGGAAGAACTAAAAAAAAATGTGAAAGTAAGAAAATATGGGATGTTTTCTAAAACGCAACATCTATGATGGAGCAGAAGTGAATAATTTTCTGATTCACTGGATACAGAAACAAAGATTAACAAACTTCTCACTTAATCTGTAGCTGTGAGGAAAAATTTCCAAAACTTTGTTAAACTGGGATATAAAATTGTTGACTCAAAAAGGTCAAAGTCCTCATCATCATCAAAAAAGTTCATTGTGTCTCTGACCTCAGCTTCTGGACTGCAAAGAGTGTTAAATTTAAAAGTCCAGATTTAGAGATAGTCAACATCATTCCCCCTTTGAGGAAAATATTATTTTTGTCCTTAAAGAAATAAATAAAGATGAAATTTGACCTGGATAATACGCAGGACGTCCTGTTTCTCATCTCCAGGGATGTTGATTATTGTGACATAATGTGGAAAGATGTACCTTAAATAAAAAAACAAAACATACCTTAAATGTTTTGGGAACAAAAATATATTTTTTTACAGAATATTTGTGAATGTTTTGGTATAAAGACAGGTCACTCTGCTCTGTTTTCCCAGGTTATTATGACACTTCCTGCATGTTTTCAGGTGTTTTCTCCTCACATTCCACTTGTGTTTTACAGGTTTTTTTCCCTTCAGGAGACCATACGCGTCGGTCGGGGTTACTGCTGTTCAACACGGAGTTCAGTGAACCGCCGTACGTCCGAGTCGATAATCGACATGAGCAAAAACAGAAAAACACTCCTAATGCTGGGGAAATCCTTGATGAGAAACAATCTGGAGGGAGGATGTTTTTGTCCGTTAATCAAACATTCAGTTTTACAACCTCTGCAGAGGTTTGGAAAACAAAACTTTGGCTCTCTGGACTCGATCTGAAAAGAAAGGTTCATGATTCTGGTCTGATGAAGTGGTCAGATTTTAGGAATTCACAGAATTTAAAGAAACCTCCAACACAAATGCAGATTTATCAATTAAATGTCATAATACCAAAGGGTGGGCATTGTTCTGCTAATCACCTAATATCAGAGCTAATGTTTTGTTTAGCAAATTAGCTTTTTCACTAACTTTGAAAACCGTTAGAAGACCAGTTAGACCAGTTAGTTCTGCTAAATTACATTTTGACAACTTTAGGTTCACTAACAGCTAACTAGCACAGGAAAACATTGACGAGGTTATATCAATCAGTTAACAGCATAAGTTATATTTTTGTTTTGCCGATAAGCTTTACCACTAACTTTTTAAACCATTAGCCAGACCAGTTAGCTTCTGCTGAAGTAGATTTTGTCAACTTTAAGTCCACTAACGCTAACTAAAAAGCTAACATCCCACAAGTCTTCAGCTTGAAGGAGGTGAAGACGCGTGACGAAGATTGATGGCCAGTTATCTTAGTGGTTAGCTGTTAGCATTAGCTTCTGCTATTTTTTTATTTACATGTTTTGCTTTAGCACAGCTGTATGTTTTTAGTTAGCAGATTGAGTTAGCTTATTTGTCAGCTGGTAGCTTCTCCTAATAGGTATCTCCCACATGCCTGAACCGGAAGTGACTTGCGGCATTGAACGGCCATTACTGATGGCAAGCGCAACGATGGGCAACCCCAATCACCATGGTTTCCATGGTTGATACTAATGACGAATGTTCAAGCGAAAGACACATCAACAAAATTCCTGCCGTCTGGATTTACCCGTGTGAGGCAGAGAATGGAAACATGTCAGTCGACGCAGATAAGCTGCCCTGATCTCTTATTGTGACATAGTTAACTACTAGTTAACACAAAGAGTGCTACACACAGGGAACTTCACTGCTGCAGTCTATGGATGCATACAATCAGTGTTACAGCTTTGTAAAGGACATCTGAACTCTTTGTGATTAACAGGGTTGTACTGAGTGCCAAATAATTAATTACAATTTAGTCCCTCAACATAGCTCGCAGATAGAAGCTACAGTACATTAGCTTAGCTAATTTGGTTAGTCAGTGCTACAGTAAACATGACTAATATATTTCTCTGTATTACAATATTTGTTTTCACTATGATGTCCTTTGATACTTGTAAGTCGTAAAATAATACATGCTTTATAAATATTACAGACCTTCTAACAAAATTAGCCTAGCCGCAGCTCGGGTCGGAAAGAGAACCCAGGACGTTATGAGGTGACAGTGTTAACCACCAAGATGAATACCAATAAAAACATTATTCATCTCATTATTAACACTAATGATTAGGACATTTTTTATTACTTCCTGAAGCGTGCCAATGCAACTGATTCTCAAAATGACAATATACTGTACTGTAGGTGCCACAGGCGGAGCGAGTGTTTACGGTGTGGAGGTTTAGCATAGCGTAGCTAAGCTAACCACAGCAGACATACTAAATCATGAAATCAGCACCAACAATTTTTTACCGGAATAAAAGTGATCGGAGCAGATTCTTGATGTTGTCGTTGGCTGATCTTGCAGTTGTATCCAAGCCAGACTCGTCGATGTTCAGCTCTCAACTTCATAATTTGAGATCCTTCGTATTTCCTGATTTTTTTAAGATGTTGTGAGAACTGCGTTTTGCCGAACCATCTACACTTTTGGAACATCCGTTCACCTGACATGACATTGCCAGCTTTGCAAACAAAAAAGATTAGGAATAAGGTAATTTAAAAATATTTTCTTGATAATCCAACGCACTGAGACATATCTAATGCGACTTCTGCCTTCAAACATGGCAGATTAGCGAAGCTAGCTTTTTTATTAGCTATTAGCTTCCACAGTTTTTTATTGTTTAGCATTAGCAAAGCTGTGTTTTTTTTAGTTAGCAGATTGAGTTAGCGAAGCTAGCTTTTATATTAGCTGTTAGCTTCTGCATTTTGTATTACATTTAGCATTAGCAAAGTTGGATATTTTTTTTAGTTAGCATATTATGAGTTAGCAAACTAGCGTTTTTGTTAGCTGTGTCCACCAAAGTTGTGGTTTTCTACATATTATTGGTTAAAGTGTTTAAAAAAATTAACCCATTAATACCAGGTGTGTTTACCAACAGAAACAACAAAAGTGAGTATGTTTTTAGTTCTTTATCATTTCTTTTCCTCAGCTCCTCCCAGCTGTTCTCACTCAGTAATCACCCTTCTCAGCACAAATCCTGCTGCTGTCTGATTCAGATCCTCATCCTTTGTTGTTCATCATCTTCTCTGGGCTTTATTTTAATCAACCCTGTTTGTTTTACTTCAGTTTGCCTATTAAAGCACTGAGAATTATACCAACCTAATAAACTCAAAGTACACCCGCATCATGTAAAATGGCTCCACTGTGTAAAAAGAACCATGATAGCAGAAGCTTCGGACCACAGCACAGAGATTTTCCTGCCTGCTGTGCGTATTTATCCACTCCTCTCGCAGATAATAAAGTTAAAAGTGAGGCGAAGCCACAGCGAGTCGATCCAGTCAACATCACAAAGGGCGGCGACTGGCTGCACATGATCTCCCCGTCTTTATTTACTGTATCGAGTTCTTTTGATGTGAAAGTTCTGAACAGATTGTTCTGCTGTGAGCTGAGAACGGATCTGTTGGAGAGAGAGGCAGAGGGGTAGGGAGGGTGAAAGACTAATCCTGCCGGCACAGATCTCCTGACCCATTCAGGAGTTTTGTTTCCAGTTAACAAGTGCAATCCTCTGGCTCGGACTTCCTCCTCCTCATTAGAGCCAGAGGAGAGAGGGAAGCTCTGCAGCTAAACACACACACGGTCACTCAGAGGAAACCAAACACAGTGGACGCTGGCGCATGGGAGTCTGGGTTTCCTGGGTTTCCCACACACAAACTCACAAACACACACACTGGTTAGGAAATGCACACGTGCACCAGCGTGCCAAGTGGTTCAGGTGCAAACACCCAAATTTGTTGGGTCATCCTGGACCTTAACGGGATCTCCAACTAATGTCACCTGTTGGTCTCAATATGTTATTTATCACTTCTAAAAAACAAATGTTGTTTTTTTTTACCCATGGAAACATCATATTACTTAAAAAATATATTTCACTTACACACGTCACTATTTTGTGACTGATGCAATGCATTCTGGGGTTGATGATGATGATAGGTTACAGTTGAGACTATAATGCAAAATGATTCAAGGCTAAAAAGCTATAATAAAGTTAGATTTTGCATTTGTTTCTATGTTCTGTACAATATATGGGTTGAAAATATCAAATGTGATGTTTAGTAAATTAGCTCTAATTCTAGCTAAACACAAACATATAATGTGTATGTGTGTGTGTTATTATCTGGCATCCATGCTAATAATGTTTACAGAGCCCTTGAAGGGACATGAGGAGAGAAAAAAAGAATATTGAGAGTTTCTCAGGATCTTGAGAAACTAAGTTGAGATCCTGGGAGAGTTTATCAAGATCCTGACTTAGTTTCTCAGGATTTGTGTATTAAGGATCCTTAATATACAAATCCTGAGAAAGTAAGTCGGAATTCTTTTTTTTTTTCCCCATGTCCCTTCAAGGGCTCCGTAAATATTAGCTAGGGAGCTAACAGCACACATATATATATATTACAAATAAATATAAAGCTGGGTTCACACCGGACGCGTTTTGAGCAGTGGAAGCAGCCAGTTTACCTGCAAAGTCAATGGTGGACGCGCGT
>JARVJO010000227.1:2427003-2438572 GCA_031762555.1 Cynodonichthys magdalenae | reverse complement strand
CCGGTTAATAGCTGCCAGAAATGCCTCAGACTTGGGTCTCTGCTCCCGGTTGATAGCTGCCAGAAATGCCTCAGACTCGGGTCTGTGATCCTGGTTAATAGCTGCCAGAAATGCCTCAGACTTGGGTCTCTGCTCCCGGTTAATAGCTGCCAGAAATGCCTCAGACTCGGGTGTCTTCTGCGGTTAATAGCTGTTGGAAATGCCTCAGATTCAGGTCTCTGCTCCGGTAGCTGCCGGAAATGCCCCAGACTTGGGTCTCTGCTCCAGTTAATAGCTGCCGGAAATGCCCCAGATTTGGGTCTCTGCTCCTGTTAATAGCTGCCTCCGGTTAATAGCTGTTGGAAATGCCTCAGACTCTGATGCTTTACCCAGTCAATAACCCTCTGGAAATACTGCACATGTACTGTGTGAACGACTCAACTGACTCAATTGAACCAGGGTTATTTGAGTGATTGACTCAGATTAAGTCAGTTCCATAAAGTGAACAGTATTTACCTGAGGAGGGTGGACTTGAAGTGTGTCATGATGTCCAACATCTGGAGTCTTGTTATCACAGAGATCTAAAGTGCAGGTTGTCGTCTAACTTTGGCTCATACGGCTCTGCCCTGCCTTTTGACCCGCTCTCTGTTTGCTTTGGTCGGGCGCAGGAATGCTCCTCAACCTCTTGTGCCCCCGCTGCCAGCCTGCCTGGCACCACCTGATTTATTTTTATTTGTTTCAAATTGAATCATCACTTCATCCTTATTGACACATTCCAAGAAAGAGGGGCAAGAATTTGTCCAGAAACAACAAAAAAGTCGTAAAGGAACTTTAAAATGTGTTCACTTTTTATTTAAAAAATTGACATTAAATACAAATTATATTTTGATTCAGAATCATTTTCCTTTTCTTGGAGAAGACATAAGCTTTATGATTTGCAGCTTGTACCAAGAGGGATAAAACAGAATACCCGTGAACAGAAAGAGAGTTAAAAAAAAAAAAAATTAAGTTTTACATAAGTAAAAGCCCTAACAGACTGAAACAGGATGGCAAGGGTGTGCACAGAGAGAAGGGACGTACCGAGACGCCTAAAGTCGCCTTCGGGGCGCCAACAGAAGAAAAAAACAAAACATTCATTAGTGATTATATTCCCCAAAAAATACACTGAATCATAAAGACTTCGCTGTGCAATCGATGAAGAAAAACCTAAGTTGATCAGCTTATATTTCTTTCATAGATAAATAATTTTTTCTTTTAAGTTCTGTACATGATGTCTGGTCAGACGTAAAACTGGCCAGAAAATACTACTAATAACAATAATAATTATTATATATAAAAAGACACACGTAAAAATATGAGGGAGGGAATAGCTTAAACATATTTTATGTATGTTCCTCCCTTAAATCAAGTTTTTGAGTCGGTGGCGTTCAGCACCAACAGGCTAGCTGTCTGAGCCGATCCGGTGCTACCGAGCTACTGGGCAGGCGTTCTCCCGCTGGGGCTTTCCACGTTTCAAGTCTTTACACAGGATGTGGGAGAGCGTTGGGCAGGAAGCTCCGCCCCTGTTTGTGTGTATGCATATTTGCAGGGAGATCTGTTGGAGTATGATCGAACGAGCGTGAAACAAAAACACCAACAGTTGCACCAAAGGGGGATAAGTTTTGCAAAATTTGCCGTCCTGGTGGGTTTATCGTTTTACATCACGCCGTTGCGTCTGACATGACCTCCCAGGACAGGTGTGCAGGAACGGGTCGGTCCAAATGTCTTTAACTGCATGCATCGTGGAGTCGCAGCGCAGCTAAAGTGCTTTAAGTGCTTGTGCTTGAAGCATAGGGGGCAGTGAGACGGTCACACCGGGCTCGACTCATTTAAAAAACAAGCCAATGCCATGTTGCACCACGGACAGGAAGAGGAGGAGAGGGACGGGAAAAGGACCAACAAGGGTCGAGAACAAAGGCAAAGAGACGACTCTGACCTAAAACTGCATGGTGAGAGCACTTCAAAACAGCAAAACTTGGCAGAAAAATCTGTTTAGAAAAAATGTAAACATGCAGCGACATTAAAAGTAGTTTGTAGCATTCACCTCATTAGCTCGTCTGATCTGACTGTTGGAGACAATAAGCTGAAAAAACTAGCAGATTTTCTCTAAGAATCAAACTTGCTGCTTATTTGGGATACCAACAACACAGTCAAGTTGCAACCAATTGACCACTTGTCTTTTGAGCAGCCAGTTTTTGAAAACCACAACTTTATCTGTGCAGCTTGAAGAAATGTATTCTTGGCCTTGCACATTATTTCACTGCCCACTTTGGCTGGCTTTGTACCCACAATGGCAGGTTGGAGATACCCATGATAACTTTGGGACAATGTTCAAAACTCAAGCAAACTCACACAAGGAAGATGTTCTGGATAAATCCAGGAGACAAGAAATCACGTGAGGATAGATGTCATCATGTGACAGATATACATCGTGACGTAGGGATAGATGTCTTCCCGTCGGGATAGACACCTTCACGAGGGATATACGTCATCATGTGACTGATATACATCATCACGTAGGGGTGGTTGCCATCCTGTAAAGCTATACGTCAACGCGTAGGTATATTTATATCATTATGTAGGGATAAAAGGAGGACAAAATGAAGAGGTGTAAAAAAAATAAAAGTGCTGATGGCTCTTTACTGTCTGCAACATATTCTTATTGTTCGTTATAAGGAGCCGTTCAAAAAGTTTGTATTGTTCCTTAATGTCCTGTCTCTACATGACTACCTGCAGCTCAGTGATATGCACTATTTTTTTGCCACTTCAGTAGAAAACATAAGTAAATACATATGTAAATATTAGTTTCTTTATCATTAGTGACATTTTTTATACACTCTTTTATATCTCAGTATTATCAATCACAATTTAGTTGCACAAGTAGCCAAACCCTCCCTGGGTTTTCATAAATTTCTGGTATTTTCTGCCAAGATGTTTTGTGTGCAAACCTTGAGAATTTAGAAAGACTTTATGGAAAATCTGCCAGTTGTCTCTGATGTCTTAGACATATTTTGAGACAACAACTAGTCTCCAACAGCCACATCCCACCTAAAGCTGCCAGAACCCAACAACCTGATTCTAGAAAAGGTAATTAGTTTATTATCTGAGCAGTCATCTTTGCATTAAGAGCTGCAGAGGTTGGAGGCTGGAGGCATCAGATGGTTTGTTTTTAAGGCACTTTAAATGCAGTTTACCTCATGAAGTGAGGAGAGGCAGCAAGGAAGACCAAACATGGTGATCGTTGAAAAACAGACCCTGAGTCAGTGATTGTTGTTGTTATTTGATGAAGAGGAGACTTCCTGAACTGAGCTTAATTCCATGGTTTTTTTACAGATCAACGATTTTGGGGAAAAACCACGCCACCTTACGCAGACAGGCAGTTGTGAAAATGGAAGCCGTGCAGGCGGTTGTTGGTTAAAAGACACACAAACATATAGTTGCACACTTAACAGACATACACGATACAGTTTTTCATCGAGGGGTGTGGGGATCACAGTCACAACCATCGAAGTGAGTGGAAAAGTCCCTCCTTTCTCTCCCTCTAAAAGAATAGTGCAGATGATAAAACTCTTTCTGTCCTCTCAGCTTTTAGCTTAATTGTTTGTTTTTAAAGAAAGGAAAGCGGGGTCCCTCGGCACAGGACAGAACGCTATAAAGGACAGGAGGCTGAGCTCCACCCATCACCCCCTCTGTCCCCTAGACGGACCTGAAACCAAAGTTCCGGACTTCTTTCGAAACGTTTACATCAATCTACAAGCGAGAGCAAAGCAGGTTCCTCCTCTCTGCATCTACCAATTTGCGCCGCTTTGCTCTCCGGCTGCCACCACCGCCGCCGCCTCATTTGCTCTCCAGGTTGTAGCACTTCTTCTCGCCGTGCACCCTGTCACTGTAGCCCGGGAGAGGGTGCCCATATTTGTCCACGCACCAACAGAAACCTCGTCTTCTGCCTTTGGATGGACGGCACTTAAACAAAAAAAGACATAAAAAACAAAAGAAGAAACAGGTTAGGAAGCTCACGTGTGCGCGGGACATGGACCAGCATAAATTACGATTGTCTTTTTTAGCATAAAATGCATAATAAAAAGGTACCGGCAGATGTGTTCACTCTTACAGTAAGCAGTGGACCAAAAAATCTGCTTTTTTTATATAATAATAAAATTTTAACCCATTTCCTGATCTTTAAGCATCAGGACGAAGCACATTTTTAGTGTTTGTTGCTGTTTTTACAAACGTTGCATTGACTGATAACAAGAAATAAAAATTATTTCTGCTAAAGGTGGTTTTCCAATACAAAAGTACCATTAGCTTGTTTGCACTTGGATGACAGATGCAAACACCGGCGGGAACAAAAAGAACTTTGTTTTGCAAAGTATCTGTGTCCATTTGGATTTGCTGAGTCATCTTTAGCTCTGGATCTGAAAATCTCAAAATGGCGCTTGTATGGTGATGGATCACTGATGAATAATGTCGACTTTTTGTTCAGCAGCCGATTGCATTGAGCGACACTTCGCTGCCTGAAAATGCCTCTGAGTTTTCACAAGCAGGAACTTCCGGAAGAAAACAACACCGTCGGCGTGCTGGGCGAGGAAACAGGAATCAACACGTGAAGATGGAGAGTCGGATATCGATATCATCGCTCAGCCAGCCAAATGCAGCCGGCCTGCTGCTGAGTTTGTTTCGGCATTAGCTTGAGGGAGGGGTTTGCTGCTGCCCAGCCTTGGCAGGTGGGGGGCGATGAAAAAGCAGATTATTTTTTGACAGACGGTGCAGGGGACGAGGAGGGAGGACATTCAAGCGTGAGGGTAAACATGAAGTTGCTAAAATATTTGCCAAGGCCAGCTCGAGGGCTCGCAGGGAAACCAGCACTGCTATTCTGGGAAAGCTGGCAGACTCTCAGAATCATCTGGACCTGATTATGGCCAGGGTTGTGTGTGTGTGCGCACACAAACACGCTAGCAAACACGCAGCCTCGCACAAACAGGACTTGTGTGTGTTCTACATACCTCCCACCTGCTTACACACACATGTCGTATCAGATGGCCCGTCGAGGGCCTGGCTGCGCTGAGTGGCAACTTTATGAGCCCCATTTGGATCGGGCATTAAATGGCACAACCAGGCGAGTTGGGGTGTTCTTTGACTCCTTCAAACGCCACAGAGACAGCAGCCAGTACGGGAAAAAACAAACAAAACATCTGTCTACAGTTTGTTTCAGAAAATATACAGAACCACTCAGCTGATCTGTGTGCAGAGCTCAGCTGCAGGAGAGAAGTTCTAACAAGTTCCTGCCATTCTTTTAGGGTAGTTTAGGTCCTGGAGTTGCCAACAAGTGCATCACATTGGGAAACACCCGAGCCTGTAGCATGAGCAATGAAACACCATCACAACCAAATCAATATTTAATCAGAGCAGAACCAGAGCAGTCATAAAATGTTGGGGTAACTGGCACATAGTAATATGAATATTGTAAAGCTTGGGAGCTAACACTAATAATGTTAACTCGTGAGCTAATGCCATATATTTATTATTTGATATATATATTGCGCTAGTTCTTGAGCTAATACTATTAGCTTGAGACCTAATGCCAAATATTTATTTTCTATGGCTGTGTCCAAATTTACCGGAAAAAAGTGTCTGTGAATTTGGACAGTCTAGTCTTCAGCTTTATTCTCGCCCTTTTGTATGTCCTGTCACCTAGCAACGCTAAACAGAACCAAACAAATCATAGAAATTAGTAAAATATCAATATATTAGTATTATTAATATCATAAAACAACAAAATTAGCCTAAAGACAATATTTGAGGAGCACATTTCACTAAACCAGCTCGTTTGATTTCTGACGAATAATATTAAAAACATGTCTAATGATAAAAGCATTAACAACACAACCGCTTAAAATTTTTTATTTTTATGCCACTAGATTTTTATTTGAAACTAAATCTCTGGTCGGCCCGCAATGCATTGTAAGATCCATCAGACCCGCCCCTTAAATCGAGGGGGAGAGGAGGACGCATTTGTCAGCCGCATCAAAAGAGTCTTCGAATTTGGACAGCCTCCGGCGCGGCTTTGTGACGTCAGCGCAGCCCCTGAATTTGAACACAGCCTATATATGCTGTATATATAGTGTTAGCTCGCAAGCTAATATTATTAGCTAATGTTAATGCTATTAACACTTACACTAATACCACATACTTATTTGTAATATCTAAATATATATGAGATGTCTCCCAAGCTGATAATATTTGCTCAGGCGCAGACGCTAATAATATTAACTCAGGAGTTAATGTCACATGTATAAATATTGACACGTGTGTGGCATTAGCTCTAGAGCTCATTTATTAAACATCATGATTGATCATTTCAACCCATATATTTTACAGAACATAGAAAAAATTTCAAAATATACATTTATTGTCAGATTATCCCTTTTTAGCCTTTTTGTTTTAGTCTTAACTGTAACCCATCATTCTTAAAATGTTGATGTGCTTAAAATTTGAATAACATTTTTAAAGTACATCGATGTTTTAATTTGTCACAAACAGCTTTTTATAGAACAGAGAAAAAGCAACATATTAAGGCTGACACGTGACAGTAGTCAGAGATCCCTTTAGGATTATTCTTCAAAAACATTTTTAAAATCAAAGTAATGGAAATCAACTTAAAAAAAACCAAACTTTTAACATAATGAAAGCCCGTCAGCCTGCTGCATCTATAAAGTTGTCATCTGATGACACTCTGTGCTGAACTGCCTCCATAATTAGTGTTGTGTAATTTGGAGATAAAATTAAAGGCTTTTCAAAGTTAATTGTCCTCCACGAGTTGAATGGGGCATTACGAGTTGTACCCTAGGAGTTAAATATGATGTAAGAACTAATTAGAACTGATAGTTTCCTTTTTTATTTTAGTCTGACTGAGTCAACAGATGGAGATGTGGACAAATTCCTTCACAGAATTTAAGATATTTAGAGTGAAAATAAAGTCTAATACTTGGAGTTGGGCTGAAAGACACTCAGCTTGAGTGCAGTGGCATATTAAAATACCTCTAAAAGAACTACATGCTTCATTCTCACACAGATTCCTGTGTTTTCTGTCTCCCTCCTTCTCCTCACAGAGGTATCGCCTGACTCTGCGGACAGCTTCTATTTTGACCCAGAGGACGAGACGGCAGAGGCGAGTTTAACATTGTGTTCCTCTCTGCTCCGGTTAGTGATGGTGGAGCCCTGCGTGTGCACGGCAGGCGTGTAGGGCAAAAAGAGAAGGCAGAAGCAGAATGTGCACTCACCTCGTTTTTTCTTTTTAACGTTTATTTCATCAGAAATAATCCCAGACATCTACTCAGTGGTGGGCCCAGCTAACAACTAAGCTAACTTTTTGTTTATTGAATTAGCATTTTTTTGCTAACTGTGGAAACTGACAGCTTATAAATAAAAAATTGTGTAGGAACAAAGTGAATATTCACAAAAAGACAAGGAAGGCTAGGTTATTGTATGACATACAATTGACAGCTAACTGTTAATGACTAGCTCACAAAAGATAGCTTACAGCTACCTGTTTAGTAGCATTTAGCTTCTCAGCAATTGGTTCTTTTTATTTTCAGTTTATATTTACTTATGGACAGTGGTGGGGATGACTGCTAATAGCTAATAGCAGAACTAGATTTTTGTTTAATGGATTAGGTTTTTCACTGACTTTGAAAACTGTTAGTGGATCGCTAAATTAAGTTTTGCCAACTTTAAGTCTGCTAACAAGCTTAAAGGAGAGCGGTTAGTGTTAACTTTCGCACATTTTTACTTGTTTAGCTGTTTAATATCAGGAAAGTTAGATTTTTAGTTAGTGGATTAGGAGTTAGCAAAGCTAACGTTTTGGTTAGCTGACAAATCACTGTTGTCTAGCATACCCAAGGCAGCTAATTGCTAGCTCACATAAGATAGTAGTTTGTGTTGAATCACTTCATCACAGGCTCAGGATGGGAGGCTGTGATGAAGTGATTCAACACAAACTGCTGGCTTGTTCTTTAGATTGTTCTTTTTTCATGTACAGTGTCCTGAGACAACATATGTTGTGACTTGGAGCTATATAAATAAACTGAATTGAATTATTAGCTAACTGCCTAGCAGCCTTTAACCTCCCAACTGGTTCTTTTTCACTAACTTTAAAAACCATTAGCGGACCAATTAGCTTCTGCGAATATTAAGTTTTTGCCAACTTTAAGTATGCTAACAGCTAACTAACAAACTAACATCAACAGGTTTGTATCAGTCTTCAGCGTGAAGGAGATGATGACGCAGAGTGAGTTACAGCTGTTGCAGCATTTAAAATATTTCAATTACACATTCTCCTAATATCATTTAACCATGAGTGAGAAGTTTAAAAACACTATGTACTAATTTGTCCTGCAAGATTCAAAAAGTCAAATTGGTGCTTTCAGAAGTCGTCCAATGGGTCAAGTCATTCTTTTTCTGACCATAATTCAAAATGAGTGCCACAAAAAATTAATTTAAATTTTCTGCAACAAACTAAAATTCAAAGCACGACTTGAAAGAACACTTGTTTAAACAAGAAATGGACCAATTTCTTCATGCTTTTCTGGTGCTGCTCAGTCCGCACCGCTGTCGTTGCAAAAAATGGCAGACATTTCATACATGCTGCGTGTTCATAATGCAGCCTTCATAAGGTGTGTACGCGTGTGTTGTATCTATGAATGCGCGCTCTTGTGATGCGGGCCTTCCTAACTAACAGCAGCGCCGCTGGGCTTCACGGACATTAAAATGGGCCCGGGTCCCACCGCAGGATAAACACCAGCTCATAAAATGTGATGTGGGTGTTTGTAGATACAGGGGCGCGTGTATTTGTGCAAAAGAAGGTGCATCTGTGTATATGTGTGAGTGTGTTTGTGAACGCATTGGCAGTAGCTGTAGGGTATTGCTTTTTCCCCCCGAAAGAAGAGGGTCAGTGTGAATTTAACTCAAGAAATCTTTTGGAAAATACAAACATGAATACTATGATTGATCCTGATGCAGGTCGTTGGTATAATCCTAACCCTAACCAATGGTTTTTAATCCTAAACATGTAAATCCATCCATGTTCTTACCCACATTTCTGTGTAGTAAAGACAAGTTTCCAGTCCATCACATGGGCTACACACTGCAGGTGAACCAATCAGGTATTGAGCCAGTTAAGACTCACCATTTTACCTCACATGCATGTTTTAACCAGGGTACCCAGTGAAAAACCCCACAGAAAGGTCCAGGTTAGGAGACCTTTTTGATGCAAAGCAGCAAAGCTAACCAACAACATGCACACGTTGACGCCTATATATACTGTATATATCAGAGTAAAATATATATAACTATATATATATGATATTTAGCATTTTAGCTGTCATGTTAGATCCAGAGCTAATGGCACTATGGTGTTAGCTCCCTAGCTACATATACTTTAGTAATATAATATAGAATAGTATACCGTATCTACAAGGCAGCAAAGCTTGTCAACATGCACACGTAAATGTCTGGACCAAAGATTTAGCCCTTTAGTTTTGTGTTAGCTTCTGAGCTAATATATATATATATATATATAGCAATATATGGCTAACAATTATAGCTTTAGCTCCAAGACTAATATAAGACAGTATATGACATTACCTTTCAATACCAGAGTCAAACCTCATAAGAGCTAAAAAAAACCTAAGTTATGACGACTGCATACGACTTTATCTTCCCTCACTTTTGTGGGAGATCGATGTTGTTTTCTCAGTAGGAGTTTCGGGTGCTGCAGTGGCAACGTTGTGACAAAAACAAACTCACAGAAGAAGAGCCGGTGAGGGGAAGAGAAGCGAGCAAGGAGACAAAGTGAAAATAGCCATCTGGGTCCCTGAAGGGTTGGTCAGTTATTATAAAGTCATTGTGGTCGGCGAGTCCGTTTATACAGATCCTTCTGAGTCACGCTCAATAAGTCAGCCCTTATGGGCCTGGCACGGCCTGGCTCACATCCTCAACCCACGTCCTCCTCCTCTTCCTCCTTTGCTCGACTCTGCAGACACTATTGTCTCATTTAGAACCCTCTGCAGGGAGATTCCTGGCCAACAAGGAAGGAAAAGTCAGGAAGAACAAAAGGCTGGTGCCTGACTGTAGGCAGGGCACAAAGGAGGTAATGATGGGTGAAGAGGAGCAGGAGAGTCAGACTCTGAGGGGTGTAATGAGTGGGTCAGCGTTGGTTCATGCATGAACTGGGAACCGATTCATAAAACTGCTGCTAAAAATAAATTTCTCCATACCAAAGCTGCTCAATGCTCGTTACAGAAAAGCACTCAGATACATCAGCTCCTCCTTCCTGTATGTTTTAACCTAAATTATTCAAATTTACAAATAAAACCAGTTACTAAAACACTAAAACAAGTGTTTTAATCATCAAATTATTAAAACTATAATAGTAAAGAACTAAAACTGTTCTTGGTGAACATTACCTACAGGAAAATGATGAGGAGTCTAAAATAAAAAGCTCCCATGCATTGATGTCAAGTATTTTAATCCAATTTATTCTTTGAGTTTGTATTTTACACTGTGTATTGTCATTTAAGGCAGCGATGCAAAAGGTGATGCTTCTGGTTCAATAATTCACCAGAAACGTAGTAACATAAGTTTATGCTTTGGTTCAATAATTCACCGGAAACACAGATAACTCTGCTTTCTGCTTCCGGTTTAATAACTCACCATAAACACAGGTAACTCAAGTTTCTGCTTTGGTTCAATAATTCACAGTCAACACAGGTAACTCTGCTTGCTGCTTCCGGTTTAATAACTCACCATAAACACAGGTAACTCTGCTTGCTGCTTCTGGTTTAATAATTCACCGGAAACACAGGTAACTCTGCTTGCTGCTTCTGGTTTAATAATTCACTGGAAACACATGTAACTCTGCTTGCTGCTTACGGTTTAATAATTCACCGTAAACACAGGTAACTCTGCTTGCTGCTTACGGTTTAATAATTCACCGTAAACACAGGTAACTCTGCTTGCTGCTTCTGGTCTAATAATTCACTGGAAACACATGTAACTCTGCTTGCTGCTTCTGGTTTAATAATTCACTGGAAACACAGGTAACTCTGCTTGCTGCTTACGGTTTAATTATTCACCGTAAACACAGGTAACTCTGCTTGCTGCTTACGGTTTAATAATTCACCGGAAACACAGGTAACTCTGCTTGCTGCTTCTGGTTTAATAATTCACCGGAAACACATGTAACTCTGCTTGCTGCTTACGGTTTAATAATTCACCGTAAACACAGGTAACTCTGCTTGCTGCTTACGGTTTAATAATTCACCGTAAACACAGGTCACTCTCTGTTTGCTGCTTCCGGTTTAATAATTCACCAGAAACACAGGTAACTCTGCTTGCTGCTTCTGGTTTAATAATTCACTGGAAACACAGGTAACTCTGCTTGCTGCTTCTGGTTTAATAATTCACTGGAAACACATGTAACTCTGCTTGCTGCTTACGGTTTAATAATTCACCGTAAACACAGGTAACTCTGCTTGCTGCTTACGGTTTAATA
>JARVJO010000227.1:2395271-2405821 GCA_031762555.1 Cynodonichthys magdalenae | reverse complement strand
GCCCCGCTCCTCGCCTCGCTCCCCGCCCCACTCCTCGCCCCGCTCCTCGCCTCGCTCCCCGCCCCACTCCTCGCCCCGCTCCTCGCCCCGCTGAGCCGACCGGCTGAATGAGCTCATTGTCGGTCAGAGGAGAGTGCAGGTGCGCCTCTTCTTTTTCACCTCCGACCCTCGGCCCTCGACCCCACAAAGCCCTTTGTGAACTCTATTTACTGGCAACTCTAATGAAACTGCAGTCCATTACCAACATCTCCTCTGTCCCCCACCCCCGTTTTCTACTCCTCTCAAGAAACCAATTAGTGACAATACAAGTAGGTTAGACTCTCCATTCAGAGTGGGCATTGTTGAACACAATACCAGGAAGCATTGTGAGCTAACAATTAGTGGCAATGGGGCAGTGTAGAGTGTCACTGACATTGTTGGGAGCCGCACAAGGCTGGGTTTGTTCCCAAAGAGGCAGTTGCACGATGCTGCAGGAAGCAAGCGGAGGGGTTCCCAGGTGCTGAATTAAGCCCCCGGCTCGTCCCAGTGTGTCCCGGTCGCACATGACACTTATCAGCATCGGGGCTCGGGATACAGGGGATACAGGGCGTGATGTTTTCTTCGTCCGATGTTTATATTAACGGTAACCCTACCTGGATGGGATTGTATGCGCGGGCATTCCTCCGCTCGCCACTGAATGAGCGCTTGAATCGAGTTACCTGTTGTTGCGCCGTCATTCTTAAGCTTGTTTTTGCAGTTGATTGGGCTTTGTATGCAGATATGTGAGCGCTCGGGGAAAGAAGGTGGTAGCTCGGGGGCGTTCCCTCGACCCATTTGGCCTCCAGGGTCAGGACTTGGGGTCATTAGCTCGTGCTAACGCAAACAGCCGGCTGTTTGCCACTTTGAGGGCAGCTCCTCTGTACTGGTGACTCGGTGCTAGAAGGTCATGACCAGGAGGTTGAGGGTTCAGCCTTAATTGTTATCCTGCACCCCTAACACACCCCCTAATGCACACCCCCTAACACACACCCCCTCAAAAAGCATGACATCATGTAATGAGGGAGTAAAGACATCTGATTAAACCTCTTAAATTACGCTATGGGATATTGTGAGATTCTGTGAAATGTTACGTAATTAAGATGACTTTCAGCTGCTTCCAAGCCAAAGTTTAGCTCAATATGTGTAAAACTGATTGCGTTATAACCAGTTTTGTGTTAGCTTTTGAGTTTAATGTGTCTAATTTAAGTCATAGGTTGTAAAGCATCTGTCAAACTCAAGACCCGCGGGCCAAATGGGGTCTGTTGTGGCATTTTATGTGGCCCGCAAGAGCTTCAAAGATGTTTTATTGTCTTAAAATCAGCTGCTTTAAAGCCAGCATTGAGCGCAACTACATCTTCCACACTGCATGTTGATTACTTTACAATACAAAATGATGGCATCCCACCACTAGGTGGAGCTACACGGGGTTCAATGTGAAATTCGCTGTGTAAAATCTCCATTTTGCTGTGGCTCAGTTGTACTAGAAAGTGGGAATTTCCCAATTACCAGTTGTAAATTTAATTTCTATCTATTTATTTCTGTCGGAAAGTGGGAGAGTTCAGAATTTCAAATGTTAGCTAGAATCTAAAGCAGAAAATTGATTGTTAAAAGCTAAAGTAACAAGCAAAAAGCTAAAAGCAACAAAGAAGCTAGAAGTTTTAGAAGCTAATGTGCAAACAGTTGGCTAAAGACATGCAGTTCCAAAAGGCTAGCTAAAATTCAGTGTAGAAAATCTCTACCTAAAAATAGCAAATGCCAGCTACAAGCAAAAAAGATGTGAAAAGTCACCTGCAAGTTTTAATTGGCCAGCTAAAAACTAAAGTAGCAAACAGCTAACTATAAGCAAAAGTAAGCAAAACAGTTACTGAATAGTAGTGAAGAGTCAACTAAAAGTACAAAAGTGCTAGCTAAAAATCAAATAATAAAAAAATAGCCTAAAGCTATGTGTAACAAAATTCTAGCTAAAAGTAGCAAAGTATCATCTAAAAAGTAGCAATTAGGCTAGCTATAAGCAAAAGTTTCAAAAAGCCCATGCAAAAGTAACTAAAGTGTAGCTTTAAGCTAAAGTAGCAAATATCGTGTTAAAAGTTCAAGTAGTAAACTAGAAGCTAAAAGTAGTAAAGAAGTTTGAACTTTTAAAAGCTAAAATGGAAACAGCTAGCTAAGAACTTAAAGTAACAAAAGGCTAGCTATAAAGTAAAAGTAGCAAAACAATAGCTATAAGTAGCAAAAGGCCAACAAATTACAAAAGAAGCAAAAGGCAATGCAAAAGTATCCAAACCAGGATCTAGTATCTAAAGTAGCAAATAGCTTGTTAAAAGCTAAAGTAGCAAAGAAACAAAAAAAAAGCTAAAAGTAGCAAACTAGAAGTTTTAGAATCTAAAATGCAAACAGCTAGCTGAAAGCTAAAGTAAGGAACACAGTGGCTAAAATTGAACTGCAGTAAATAGTCAGCTCAAATCTAAAAGTAGCAAAGTGCTAGCCAAAACCCCAAAAAATGTTTAGAGCTAACTTAAAGCTACGTGTAGCAAAATTGTACCTAAACTCTAAAAGTAGCTAAACAACAGCTAAATGTAGCAAAAGGCTAAATAAAAGCAACAAAAAGCCATGTAAAAGGAAACGTTTCAGAGACTCTTGGTTCTGAAAGTTTTCCTTTAAGACGTTTTAGATTTTGCAGAGGCATTTCAGAAGAAGTAGGAGGAGCCATCCATCTGAAAACATCCAGAACCTTTTATTCAAGTCATAAAGCTCTGTTTTTGGTGCTGAGCATTGGTTGATTGGTTTCTGTAAAGTTGCAGTTTGTTCTGATCCCATCCTAGTTTTGTGTTTGACTGAGGAAGGGAATATTGTTCATGAATTACAGCCACATGAGCGCTCCTCGGTCGACCTCCTTCAAACCTTTTTTGTGGCGATCTCCCCAGGTGACCTGGAGCTCTGTTTGTGACGGGAAACCTGTCGGACAGGGTGGACACCAGAGATCAATCTCACATAAACAGGACGTAAATGGTATTTTTCAAAACCAGGTTCTAAACGGATTCTGCACGGATGCATTCCCGTGTGGACAGCCTAAAACACAACGTCTTAAATCTGCCTCTAATTTTATTTTTTATTGTGTTTACATCATTTTGCACCCAGAATGTAAGATTTTTGCTCAAACTTCGAGCCTTGTTTCCTGTTTTTGGTTTCTGTTTATTTGTGCATCAGCGCTGCAGCGCCACTCACAGACAGGGCATAGTTACTGCACCATTTTGGTTTGTTTTTTACAAGACCTTTCTAGAAAGATTGTTAAAAGCTCAATTTTCTCTCCTGGTTAGCAAAAAGTTTGGCTGTTTTTATTTTATTTTATGTTCTAATTCCCCCGACCTCGACTCTAAAATTAATAAAACGTTGTTTTTTTGTTGTTTTAAATTTGAACAAATTAATCGAGCATGTAAAAATCGAGGCATTCTAAGGCCCCGTTTACACGATGCCGATTTTGAGTGAAGCCACAGTTTTTTTCCTGTGGTTCAGCCGATCGTGTACACAACACCAACCGTTGTTCTCTCTGGAACTGGAGGTTTCTGAATCCTGATCTCAGAGTGGAGATTTTCAGGAGCACCCCCGCATAGGTGAAAGCACACATGCGCAAACAGCCGGCACACAGCGAAGGTTTCTTCTAAACTAACAACAATCACAATAAATTACAGACAGCAGAGTGCCTTTTCTGTTACACACTTTGTAGCAGAAAAAGCATCTTAGGTCCAAAAGAACTTTAGTTTGTTCACCAGGTTCGGACGTAACTGTTTTCATGTAGCAGCTGTATGATCAGCATGAGTGAGACCGGCATCAGGGTTGCCAATTAATAAAAACAAACAATTTTTTTTGCCCGTTTTTCTGTGCACATTTTCACCAAAGACAAATATACACCTTATCTTACAACCGTCCACTCAGCATATATGACTTGCCGTGTTTCTATCAAGGTTTTTAATGCATATTTTGAAGTATCTCATTAGAAAAGGTGAACGGTAACGGCACGATTCGAAAAAACATCCGCTCGCTTGTTTTGCTCGTGGTTTTTGGGTTTTTCGAAAAGTGTTAATGTGCAAAAGGAGAGATGGAAACACATTTACCTCACATGTTGATCAGCTGTTCCTGCTGTCTGTCTGGTACCGGTACCAGACTGCAGCTGGACCCTCCTCCTGCTCTCAGCGTCTCCTCAGTTATTCCCGTAACGTGAAGAGAATTTCAGTTTTTCTTCTACGTCTCCAGACAGCAGTAACATCACCAACACTAGTTGATCTGACAGAATAAGTACAACTTTCCTGATAGCAGCAACACGTTCCTGATAACTTTTCTCTGTTGTCCTGGGATGTGTCCCTGAGAGTTTGAGACTTCTACTTCCTGTTTACTACAGACATGTGTCTGATGTAATTACACTTTGTGTAGCCAGTTGATGGAAACACGTCTGATTTGCATTTATTCTTTTTTTCCTTTTTGAGAAATTTTAAAATTTTACTCAAAATTCGAATAAAAATTGGATAAAAACGCAGCTACTGAGTGAGTCATATACAGTACATACAGCATATCTGCTGTTTTGACTCAAAATCTGATCATTTTAAAGGAACAGTAAAACACTTTACTGTGACCCATTTGGAAACTCTGCTACATTACTGCAGTGGTTCCTTGTTAACAGATTAAACATATTAAACATTAGCATTTTCAGAGAGCGGTCTTGTGCAAACAGGGCCTAAATAAAATGTGAGGAATTGTGTCAGCTGATCTGAATCAGCAAAAGTGAATCACTGCATTTCATTAGTCATGCAACGCCATGAGAGCCAACACACACACACACACACGCACACAAACAAATGCACATAATCCCCCCTCATTAGGTGTATTGTTGGGATGCTGATGTAATGCAAGTTAATCTGTTGGCCCCTGGTTGGCTCTGTGGCCCAGTGGGGGCTCTTTGTCTGGGACATTACCCCAGCCCCGCCCCCTAGAGACAGGTTCATTAAGACTGACGTTGATACCCAAGTACCCAGACCTTTTGTGTGTGTGTGTGTGTGTGTGTCTTGTCAGTCAGTTGTAGCTGAAGCGACGCAAAAAGGTTTTTTTTTCTCCAGCATGTGCCTGAGCTCACGTACGCCAGACGTTTTGACCGACGTGTGTGCGTGCATGTGTTTCATCAGACACACCAGCGAACGCGTGCCATGTCCGTGCACTGATAGCTCCGTGCACTGCAGCCACATTTCTCTTTTTTTTTTTTTTCAACACATAAATCTAGGTGAGGTTGGGTAACGCAGCTTTCCTGCCCGTACAGGTACACGTCTGTTCAGGTGTGACAGGTGGAATAATTGGCTTTTTTTATTTATTTATTGATTTTTCATTAAATCAAAGTTACTGATGTAAAAAACAAAACAACAAAACAGCATTTATTTGTAATTTTAGTTCTAAGTTGAGCAATAAAGTCATGATTCGGTTTGAAGGTGTTTTGATTTCCATCTTTCATTAATAGCTAAGAAAATACTTGTTACAAGCAAATATATATATATATATATATGTGTGTATATGTATGTGTATATATATATACATGTGTATATGTATATATATATATACAAAAACATCTGTTTGATGGTATTTATTATTAGGGCTGTGTATTGGTATTAGTTTGGCGATATATATTGTATTGTTTTTATTTTAGTTTGTAACATCTGTTTGATGGTATTCAATAGTAGAGCTGTGTATTTGTATGAGTTCTGTGATATGATACATATCAACACAGGTTGTGTTATATTGTATCGCGATATCCATACAAACCAAATATTGCCATTTTTTTATGTGCAATCTTTTTTCACTGAACTGTACTGCTTTTATTTTTGTTTAAATTTTCATTTTATTTTATTGTATTTATCAACAAGACTGTATTTTTCATAGTGTTTATTTCATACTGCATTCTATCTTACCAAATCACTGTTTTAATTGTCCATAAGTGTGTTTATTTTGTTTTCCTCTAGAGTGTTTATATTTTATCGTAGTCAAGTGTGTTTATGTTTTATTCTCTAATTATTTTACCTGAATGGTTGCAGCTGTAATTTCCCTCGGGATCAATAAAGACTTGGGATTTTTTTTTTCTCAAAGATTCTAATTTTAAAAACTGCATAAAATCTGATTAAATTCAGTTTATTTTCATGCAATCAGAAGAACACAGTGAGACCTACATTTCTTCTTACGTCCTTGAAGCCTTCATTAAAAATCGATACAGTATTGGGAAACGGAATATTGTGATATTTTCTCACATCCCTTTTTAACGCTGTGCGACCACTTAAAGTTATAAACGTAGCTCATAAAGTAAGGACATTAGTGTTTGGTAGGTTATTTCTTTGTTGTAACAATGCTTCTTGGTAATAATTTGTATTTAGTTGGAAAGGCTGTTAATTTCCCTTTTAAATGGTGCCACATTTGTAAGGAACATGCATTTGTGGGATGAGCAGTAGAGCCGAGTGTGTGGGTTCCGCTCAGCTGCTGCCAATCCGATTTATTGTCAAGAAGCATTGTTACAACAAAGAAATAATCATCCAAACACTAATTTCATTACTTTTTGTGCAAAGTATAGTTAAAAGAATAACAAGACCCTCATTTTCCATTAACCTCTGGCCTAAAACAGTTTTTAAGAACCGTCTGAGCTCGGTTCTTTGGATTATTATGGATCAATCAGGAAGTTGTAAAGAAACCAGTTCTGAAAGACCGTTTCAGGAAAGAGGTTCATCCAGGGAAGGCACCAAGGTGTCGTCCACTTGCTGCAAAAAGGAAAAAACGAAAGAACAGATGACACCCCACGCTTTAGCTGTTTTCTAACCGAAACTGCCTCCTGAAGCTAACTGTTGCTAACACCACACTGAATGACGATGTGATAGAATTCGATATGTTTTGCTTAAAATGATGTTTTAGTTGGATAAAACTCTTAACGTGGCAAAATCTGTGCTGTCCCAGTTTCAGATAGGAGCGGGGTTCTGTGTGTTTGGTTGTGGGACGGCGTGTGTGTCTGTGTGTGTGTGTGTGTGTGTGTGTGTGTGTGTGTGTGTGTGTGCATGCCGGCTTTAAATAGCTAAGTCAAATAAAGTGAGAGCAGGCCGAGGGAAGGCCGAGGCATTCTCAAACGGAAGCAGTGAGCGACGCCAGGAATGTGACAGAGGAAAGCACCTTGCCACCAGGTGCTGGCGTGACAGGAAGTGCAGCAGGAAGTGCAAACGTAGGGCCAGCTGGGGGAAGGAGGGGGGAGATGGCGTCGGGTGACTCAGCAGACTTTGCCAGGGGAAAGCAGAGCCTCTATCAACCCCGAAAATCTGTGCAGCCCTGAAAAGGCAACACGACTCCCCCTCTGAAACTAGCTTTTTCTCATCCGCTCACCACTTCTTCTTCTTCTTTTTTTTTTTTTACACACTGTGTTAAATTTCTATTCTTTCTCATCCTTTTTACCTTTTGACAGCCTTCTTTGTGTGCAGGCTGTGGGAAAGTTTCCCGTAATGGTGAGGTCATCCACCACCGAAAGCCACCCCCACCCCTCTTGAACACTCACACCATCACTGCCCCCCTCCCCTTCCACCAACCCCATCAGGCCTTGCAGGACGACAGTGTCCCCACGTCTCTGTCACTCTTTTCAAACACCTGCCTGAGCCTCACCTGGAGGTCCATCAGGTGTTTCCACCACCTCCTTGTCTTCTGACACGTGCACTCCACATGCACACAAACATTCTGACAAATCTGCTCTGAAACCAAACAGCAATTTTCCCTGAAACCTCCCAAAGTTTCCACTCAGTGAACAAAATTCTGTTTCTTTACTGCCCCCTATTGGCCAAACCTGCAACCTACAACACATCTAAGATTAAAAACTTCATCTTAAATGATGTAAAAATCAGGATTTAAAGATTTGAAATTAATTTTAACACTTTTAAAAACAAACCAAGTGCTAAATCTGAGAAAAAAAATAAACTGGAGAAAATGCATTTCTCGTGAAAATGCTAATGTGCATGCTTATTGCAAAAAACTTTAAGTGAAAGCTGGAGCTGAAAATGTTTAATAACAAAACAGTTAATGCAAGTTCATCTTGAAAAGCTGAAGGAAGCATAAAAAGTTGAACTTTGTAGAAAAATATCTGAAAGGAGCAAAATCATATCTGAACAAGCAGAAAAAAATCTAAAATTAGCTTAAAGACCAGCTAAAAGTAGCAGACACAAGTTAGTATTTAGACCCAGACGGTGAAAGGGGTTTTAAAAATAGTCTAATTAGCAGAAAGAACGCATGAGAGTACAAAGTGACAATTTGTTGTACAGTAGCTGAAACAGCCAAAATGTGCAGTAAAATAGCTAAAATGTAGCTGGAAATTCCTAAGTTAGCATAAGGAGCAAAAGTTTGCTGAACTAAGCAGCAAGAATCTGAAACAGCCACACAAAAATGAAATTAGCTGAAAAAGCTAACTTTAGCTAATGACAGCTGAACATTGGCTAAAATTGCAGCAAATAGCTGAATATAGCAGAAAGTAACTGTAAGAAGCAGAAATGGCTCAAAATAGCAGAAAAAAGCACAAAAATTAAAAAATAAAAGAATAGAAGAAAGAAGCAGAATTATAGTTAAAATAGAATAAAGCTGAAATTAACATAAAAATAGCTGAAATAACAGAAGGAAGTTAAAAAGAACAGCAGCTGAACAAATGTGTAAGGTGCGGTAAGGATTTATAAACATTTTGAAGGATTTTAAGGATGTTGAAAACAGCTCCTTTCATTTTTAATGGAAGAAATTTGGCTGATGAAGTGAAAAAAGTATAAATACCTGAAATAACAAAAGTCATATTCAATGAATATGACTTATTAAAAAAGCACAAAAATTGCATAACAAAATATGTGCCAAAAAAACGTATGAAAGAAAAAATGATCTCAATAATGTGTATATTTGCTTCACAAGAGTTCACAAATAAATAAAACAATAAAACAAGTCGGAGACGAGAAAAGAGCTGCACATAAAATATATTCAGGTTAACAACATTAGTAGTACATTTAGGCACGTAAAGTAGTGGCTCTCAATAAAATATGCAATATAATTTCTTAATATTCTCATGTACAAAAATATATGGCAGGTATATTTAGAAAAAAACTATTTTTACACACCTTTAATACGGGATAAATATAAAAATACACAATAAGTCAGTCCAGGAAAATACTTTTTTGTTGGTTTTAACCTAATTATTCTGTGATTACTTATTAATTACAGCTAAAACATAAAAATGACTGATGTCAGTTCATAGAAAACTCTCCAGTGATGAAGAACATTTGTTTTAACAAAACTTTGTGAGTAAAGTTCATGTTTTTGACCAGAAGCTCCAGAAACCAACTTATTTCTTGCTGCTAAAATGTATAAATTAGAGTTGGGCGCCACCTGCTGGTGGCAGCGTCCTGCAGCGCAGCTGGAGTTGAGTTTATTTTATTTTTCTATCAGACTCTTCCCTTCCATCGACATCACTTCTTGTGTGAGCCGATCATGACCTTCGACACAAAGTTGACGATGGCGCTGGCCGGCTGCTCCGGGTCGTGCTCGGCGAACAGGTGGCACACGTTTTCTGTCTCGCTCTGAGATTTTCTGGCTACGAAGCCGAAGATCCTGGAAGATGAAGAGACAGTTAATTTAAGGGGTTTGATTACAACTAAAACATTAATGAGTTCTGAAGATGATGGTGTGTGTGTGTTTGTGTTTCAACCCATTTAAATTAAACAATAATTTGGAACAGAGAGTAACCACATGCGTCATAAAATACTGACTGAGCATTAATAACTGTAAAAAACTAAATCCGTCCACATCAGAAACATAAACCATCAAAGTTAAAATGTTTATAAAACGTTCTCATTTTTCAGATGATCCGGAAGTCGTTCCACATTTTTTGTGCTTTTTCAACATTTTACATCTCAATTCAGCTCTTTCAGGATATTCCAGCTGTAACTTTTGGTATTTCAGCACCAAAGATTTTTTTCAGCTATGTAGAATTTTTTGGCTATATTTTTCTTTCTGAAATGAATGGAGCTGTTTTTTTACATCCTTACAACCAATCAAAATGTTTACTGGATTTTATTACCTTTTGTTCTGGCTCTGATCATTTGTAATTTCAGCTTTCTTCAGCTTCTTTTTTAGTAGCTTTGTTTTGTTATGTCAGCAGCTGTATTTTCCTGCTATTTTCTGCTATTCTGCTAATTTAAACTTTTTTGTGCTTCTTTAAGCTAATTGTTGCTATTTTCAGTTGTTTTCTGCCTTTAAAGCTACTTTTTAGTGGATTTAGCTAATGTTAGCTTTTTCTACTAACTTCACCTGCGATAATTTCAGCTTCTTACAGCTTAATTCAGCAAACATGCTCTTTCTGCTTCTTTACTATTTGCAGCTAGTTTTTAGCTATTTTCAGCATGTTTAAACATTTTCTTCTGTTCCCAAACAACTGATTACAGATTCGGCTCCCCCTCTACGTGGCCTTGAAGGGCCATGGATCTAAATTCTCCTGGGTGTTTACGTCG
>JARVJO010000227.1:2363911-2377346 GCA_031762555.1 Cynodonichthys magdalenae | reverse complement strand
TAGCTGAAGGAGCTGAAAGTAGCAGAAAGAAGCTGAAAGGAGCTGAAAGTAGCTGAAGGAGCTGAAAGTAGCAGAAAAAACTGAAAGTAGCTGAAAAAAGCTGAAAGAAGCTGAAAGGAGCTGAAAGGAGCTGAAAGAAGCTGAAAGGAGCTGAAAGTAGCTGAAAGAAGCTGAAAGGAGCTGAAAGTAGCTGAAGGAGCTGAAAGGAGCTGAAAGTAGCTGAAGGAGCTGAAAGTAGCAGAAAGAAGCTGAAAGGAGCTGAAAGTAGCTGAAGGAGCTGAAAGTAGCAGAAAGTAGCTGAAGGAGCTGAAAGTAGCAGAAAAAACTGAAAGTAGCTGAAAAAAGCTTAAAGTAGCTGAAGGAGCTGAAAGTAGCAGAAAAAACTGAAAGTAGCTGAAAAAAGCTGAAAGAAGCTTAAAGGAGCTGAAGGAAGCTGAAAGTAGCAGAAAGTAGCTGAAAGAAGCTGAAAGTAGCAGAAAGAAGCTGAAAGTAGCTGAATAATGATAATGCTCATGGTTATAATTTTTGTAGTTTGGAGACTTTTGTTCATAAAGAAAATAATCCAGATTTATCAAATGACCTCATTTCTGCAGAAAAAATGGATCCTGTCCAGGTTTTAAAGACGTTTACTGCAGTGAGAGAAACTTTTTATTTTTAAACGCAGCTAAGGTCGTTGGAGCAGGAAAACTGTCGGGGAGGGAAACAGCTTCTCTTTGTTAACCACTAATACATCTGCCATGACTGCATCCCAGAGGCCAGGAAGAAAGCCTTTTTAACAGGATGAGATCATGAAGGCAGCAGTGGAACAAACCACCTCATCGTCGGGACGTAACGAGGAACAAAAAGGACGATTTCTGTTCAAAAAGAGACGTTTCACTGCGAGGATAAACAACAACAAAGACGAGGAGAGTGATCACATACCGAGAGATGCAGCCATGATGCTGACAGCCCCAGATGTTACTTTTTAACTGTTTCTCCCCGTTGCTCCTCTGCCTGCTGAAAACCATCCGTTGGAGGAACTTTTCTCTCTCATTTAAAAATAAAAACAGCTTTTAAAGATGGAAGAACGAGCTCTTCTTTTTGTTCCCGGCTTGTTGTGACACCGCTCAGCTTCTGGGTTTGTATGAAGGGAGGGACGATTAGAGGGGAGGGAGGAAGAAATTCCATCCCTTCCTCCCACCCTCCCTTTTTTTTTTTTTTTCTTTACTGACCACCGAGCATTGTTCCTGCTGGGTCACCTCGAGCCCCCCTCCCACCACCACTGCAATCGGAGTGGATTCCAGCAGGGTCAGAGGTGAAACGTGGCCTTTTATGGAAGCGGCGAAAGCGACGGGAGGCGGCGGCGTTTTGAAGGGCCCCCTCTGTTGAGGCATGCATGTCCACTCCCACCATCTGCTCGCCCACAAACACACGGACGCTGTCAGAAATTGGATTTACGTTTTGCTTCAGCTTCAACAGAAGCATCTCGCTGGGATTTGACCTCGGCGAGGCGGGAAACGAGCCGACCTGCGTGCAAATGAATACTCTTTAGGAACGTCTGCAGGTGTTGCGGTTTCTACCAAGATAAAAACGACAAAAACAAACGTTTTCAGTTCTGCTTGAAGCTTTTGAGACGTTGCTCTCTCTGCTTCGCCCTCAGACTTTCTCCTGACCTTTGACCCCTCAGATATTTGTCTTCCTGAACCATCTGCCTCAATGTGGAGCCTCGTCTGCATTCCTGCACACCGACCCCTCCTTCTGTGTGTCTGTTTACTCTGATCGGACCACAAATACACACAGGAAGTGGTCTGATGAAAGCTGAGCTTGAAACTTAGTCTGGACGGATTTATTTGGCCTGCAGATCGTTAAATTAACTTTTTCTCTCTGTTTTTATATCGTGTCATCCAGTATATATTGCTCAGTTTTACTTTAATTCTCACTTTAGGTCAGTGAGATCAGCCTGTAGATAAAACAGTAGGAGCAGTTCAGCCTTGGGACAGATTATAATGACAGTAATAACCGTAGTAATAAAATGAAAATGACTTTAATTGAGAGTCTCGTTCTCGACCAGACGTGGCAAACTGTTTCCCAGACTGCTGCCTGTGTTTATTGTGGGAAACAGGAAACTTGTCTGATCCACAAAACCTACAACAGATATTTGGTGTCCTTAAGTCTTAAAAATCACTTTTTTTCCATTTAATTTTGCCTCTATACACGAAGAAACAGACAAACCCATTTCAAAAACATGAATAAATACAATATTTCTGTTATAAGATGTAAAAATTAGCTGAGAATCCTCAAACCTGACTTAATAAATTAAAAATAAAAATGTTTATTTGTAGTTTGTGTTCTATCTAAAGGAGCGGGGAGTAGGCAGCAGGTGGAAGTGAGCCTGGAGAGGTGGAGGTATATGTCTGGAACGAAAGAGACAGAATGTGTTTGTGCGAGGGAGACAGGTGGAGGGGGCGGGGCTTCAGGGTTTGACCGTCCAAAGCAACAGAACCAGAGAGGTAAAGAAGATGATGGAGATGAGGAGGCTCTAACAAAAAGACGAACATGTTGGACAGGATTAGAAACGTTTGGAGACTAAGTTAGAGAAGCTGCGATGGTTTGGAAATGTTCAGAGGGAGGGACAAGAGACATATTTGGACAAAGGATGTTGAATATGGAGCTGCCATGTTGGGGTATACAATATTAACCAAAAAGGGGCGGGGCTTGGGATGTGTGTGTTGAGTAATCAATAATAATGGAGAAACTGTGACTGTTTGCTCGACCTTACAGAATCAGAGAGATGTTTGAAGATGTTAATGCAGCCAAAATAAGCTGCTTTAAATCCGCACTGACCATAAACCATATCTCCATAATGCATGTTGATTATTTGTGACCCATCACATCAAAATGAGGATTAAGTCAAATTTGGTCAAAATTACCTAATTACATTTTCAGATTTGTGTTTTTAAAAGCTACATTTTGATACCTGGATCATTCTTTCAGTGGATCCAGAGATATGACTTAATTTGTCTTGTTGGCTACGATAATACATTAATATTTGGTCTGAATCCTAATGTTTTATAATTTTAAAAATAAATTTTTGTGGTCATTATATAGAGGAAACCTCAAACAGTATTTTAATATAGAGATTTCATAGCTGGAAAGAAAAAAAAGCTTTGCTCCCTCACAGGGAAAATTCCAAAATTTTAAGGCATTTTCATCAAAATCAGGTTTTTTGTTGCTAATGATCAAAAAAGTTCTTCAAAAAACTGTTTGATTATTTTTCAGACAATTCAAAGGATACTTTGTTAAAACATTTATTAATTATATTTTCATAAAATGCAATTTTTGCTAACAGTTTACACAAAACACTTTATTTGCCTATTTCTCCAAATTTTAGACTTAATCCTCATTTCCATGTGATGGGTCACATTTTACTTGCAAAATGACGGCCTCCCACCACCAGGTGGAGCTGCACAGGGTTTAAAAGTAGCCGGAGAAATTTGCAGTGTAAAATCTCCATTTCACTGCATTTTTGCCAGCAACTTTTACTGCATCCCAGCTGTACTGGGAGGTGGGGATTTCCCACTTAAAATTTTATTTTTAAAGTAGAACACCCTTCAAGTGGGAATTCCCTGTTGGAAAGTGGGAGAGTTCAAAATACAAGACAGCAGCCACTCACCACAACTCATCAGTGAGTAAAACTCTTATTTTTATTAGTATTTCTATATTTATTTACATTTAGTCGATCGTACTCGTAGTACTTTTTAGTGTTTACAAGAGGACGTGTTAAACTCTGTTTCTATGCAGGAAATACCAGGTAGAGCTCAGTTATTGTTTGTTAGCGCTACTCAGGATTGTGACCGTTTCCTGTTTAGTCTAAGTTAATAACAGTCGACACTTTGAGGACCACCATGCTGTTGCCTCCCGTGATTCATATAGTGTCATCATTTTTAAATACTTTGTTTTAATACCGAGGTTTACCACGTTATCGTCATACCGCTCATGCCTAGCCACGAAGAAACAACCAAAACAAGATCTTCGATTAGATGCATCACAACCCTAAACCCACTCAAAAACAGTTGTGTTTTTTCTGGTGAATTCTTCCTGCAGCTGTGTGTTGTGGATCTTCTCATGCAGGATGCTGGAACAACAAAAGAGACCCCCCCCCCACTCCCACCAGAACAGGACATGAGTGGACATCCTGCCTGCAGAGGTCTTATCCTCTCTTAAACCCCAAGAACTGGAGTCCTCCGACCTCTGAAGGTTTTGGATTTAGAATCAAATCCAAAACAAGGAGAAGGGAGGAGCTGAAAACTCCAAACATTTTGTTCATAAACTCTACCTTCTGTCCAGCTGTGTTGGTCCCACTGCCCCCCTGCTCCGGGCTGAGAAACCTCTGAGAAATGTTTCACTGAGGGGGTAAAAAAAAAAGACGATAAGACGACACTCCCACAACCACGAGGGTTACACGTTATCTTTTACCGTAGGGCGTGGGAGGAGACACCGGGAAGGCTGGGGTCGGAGAGAAGACGTCAGAGCTGAAGTCCACGCTGTTGGCTTTGTTGAGACGTCCATGCTTTACGAGAAAAAGCACAGAGAAGAAGAGTGTTAGGAGGTGACACACACACAAACACACACACTGCAGCAGACGTCAGTCTTGTGATCTGTGTGGCTGCAGTCTTTGTTTTGCTGTAAACAGTTGGACTATTCAAGGAAAGCTGCAGCATAACTCTGTTTTTGCTTCTTTTTAACACTTTTAACCTCCAAAACACGTCCAGAATCATCTACATTTTCTTACTGCTCAGATGTGCTATATTTACATTAAAGTTCAGAAAACTAAAACACTCACGTCCCGAAACACCTGCATTCATGTGAGGCGAGGTTTACCTGAGAGGTGGAGAAGGCCGAGGAGACTTTAAAGCTCTGAGGTCCGCCCCCTCTCCGTCTGGGACTCTGGACCTCGGCGTAGCCCGTCACGTCGCTGATCTGTTTCTGCTGAGCCCACTCTGACAGGGGAGCAAGGGAGGTGAGGAAGAGGAGGGTGGATTATAATCTGTCAGTTTGTGGATCGAACACAGACGTGCGTTCTGTTGGCAACGAAACAAGTCTAGTTACAAAAATAAAAGCCTGAAGTAAACTGAGACTTTGTCGTCAATAAAAAGGTGATGACTGATGAGTGTTTGCTGTTAGTCTCTGACTGAAGCTTCTGTCAGCGGCGAGTCGGTGCCATCATTCAGACTAAGTGAGGCTTTGCTGTGAACAGATGGTGGAAAAACATCTGCTGGGGGAAAAAATTTAAAAATCGCTCGTTTGTTTCTCTGATATGAGTCTGTTCAAGGTCCAAAACCTTCTCTATAGAACCGAGAAGAAAACCTGTTTTTATTTTTATTTTTTTTGTAAAATATTTATAAAATCTGGGTTGATTTCAGCTTGCAGCATAATTACCAACAAGTGGGACTGTCTCTTTTTTTTTAAAAGAAAGTAAAAAAATACATATTTTCACACCTGATGAGCTCATCGTTCAGAACCACAAACCAACAGTACTACTGGCTTTTAACGGTTGTTAACGACTCATTCTAGATTTAAATGTAACTATAGAGGTAAATTAGTCTCAAAAATAGTCACACTGTAATGCTGCATTCAAGGCTGGTGAAAAGTTGGGATATTTGAGCTTTACCACATTAACTGGGTTATTGGAAGCAACTTTTTTCTGACTTAGTAGCTCAAAACGAACGCTTACATAAATTTTGTAAACTGTACGTCTCAACTAAACTACTCAAAACCATGATAGATTTATTTATCTGTAGTTTTTGCAGAGGAACGCTGCTAAATATATGTTTCCAGTAGTTTTTGCAGAAGTATAACCTTATAAGTTTGAGTAGTTTATTTCAAGTGTTCAGTGCATGCAATAAAATACAGGAAAATATATTGTTTTCTGGTAATTTTTTTCACAAGAATAAACTATAAAGCTGATGTAAATATCTCTAAATGGGTAAGTTAATCTTTTTTGTGGTAATATGCTAAGTGTCTGTACAGTGGTGGGCACAGCTAATCAAAAAGTTAGCTTCACTAACTCTTAATCCGCTAACTAAAAATTTAGCTTCGATAACACTAAAATGCTAAACAAGTAAAAATTAGCGGAATTCAGCATTAACCGTTAATTGCTAACTGCTAAAATGACTGTCATTCAGTCTGTGTCAAATGTTTTGATCTTCTCCAAGCTGAAGACTGGTGGGACTGACTCAAACCCATTAATGTTAACCTGCTAGTTAGCTGTTAGCGGAATTACAGTTGGCAAAACCTTATTTACTAGAAGCTAATTGGTCTGCTAACAGTTTTATAATTGTTGAAAAGCTATTCCGCTAACTAAGAGTGTAGGTTTGCTAACGCTAAACTGCTAAACATGTAAAAAATACATTTATTGGAAGCTAATGCTAAACAAATAAAAATTAGCAGAAGCTAACATGAACAGCTAATTGCTAACTGGTACGATGACTTTTATTCTGCATCACACGTCTTTGTCTGCTTCGAACTGAAAACTGGTGGGACCAAACCTGTTGATGTTAGCTTGTTAGTTAGCTGTTAGCAGATTTATAGTTGATAAAACTTTATTTAGTGAAAGTTTTACCAACTTTACGAACTTATCAGTCCACTAAAATTTTCAAACATTAGTGAAAAAGATAATCCACTAAATGATTGATTTCCACTTTTAACTGTTAGCTGATTAGCTAACACGCCTGCCACTTCATATGTTTAAATATAAGGTTTAAGAGCTATAAGTCATTGTTTTTTGTCAAATTTCAATACATGTTGTGATTTCAGGGTTTCTGCAGGGCATTAAAAAACAAACTGTTTTGGTCGGTGCGCAGAAACAAAATATTAAAATAAATATTCCAGCTGAAGTGGCCGATTGTCTGGGTGAAGAAGGGTTTTGTTAAAAAATGACAACTACAACAAAAAAAAAGGTTGATCTTGGGGTGAATGGACTGAAGTGGACTGAATGCATCACAGAGCAATGTAGTAACAGAGCCGAAACGGTCAACACTTGAAAAGAAAAATCTAACTTAAGCACGTGATTTGATCTTTTTCTTTAAAATACAATAAAAAAATGGTGGATTTTTTAAAAATATGTAGCAAATTCTGTCCCAAATTATGCCTATGATTTGAAAATTTGCATAATTTCTTGCATTTTTGTCTCTACAGCCCTAAAAATCAGCATCAAATAATAAAAACCTAAATATTTATTGATCCGTTTCATCCACCTGTCACTATTTATGGAAAGATTTAATAAAATATTTAAAAAGTTTGACTTTTACTCTGTAGCTGTTTGTAGTTTATTTTATTTGTTTAACATTAATTTAGATTTCTGTTGGAATTAGCTTATATTTTGTTTCAATTATCCAGCTTTAACTTTAAAATCTTTCATGGATACCCTGAACAGCCCTGTGTTGGTTCAGTACTGACAATATTTACTAAACCAGACAATAAACTTGTTAATTTATACAAGAAACAAAACAAAAAACATAAAAGTCTCTCCATGTTTTGCTTTAAACCAGATAAAAATCTAAAATCTCCAGGGTGTCAGAATGATTTACTGTAGAAACGACAGCTCGACTTTCGTCCTGCGCTTCTGCAGAGTCGCCTGAAAGCAAAGCTGAAATCACTGAAACTAATCCGGCTACTGTTCCAGGAGCAGATCAGCTGAAGTCTGGTTGGGTTAAGACTCAAGTGTCACCTCATGTCCACTGCATTTTATTCTCTTTTGAAGAAGATGATGAGAGGGCGAAGGCTCTGTGTCAAAACCTCAAAAGCATTCCTGATCTCTTACAAGTTCAAAAAGTCCCCCCCCCCAAAAAAAACCAAAACACTAAGGGTGATGAAGTCACGGCCTCGGGGGAGACGTCAGCCTCGACTGCTCAAGCTCCACTTCCTGCTCACAGATTTTAAGTTTCAGTTTGAGCTAATGAGTAAAGGATGAGAGGTTAAACACCGGTTAGTTCGAGACCCGACCCCCCACAGTCAGGTCCCAGTCAGCAGACTTACAGGATCTTTGAATCAGTCCAGTCACATAACTTCCTGTGTTGTATATTTCCATTTAGATAAAAACGGGCTGTAAACACGTCATCGTGTCGCAGGCAGAGGACCTGATTTTACTCAGTTTGTTCAGCAAAGTTGTGACGAACTGTTTATTCAAGAGCTTCCACCCTTTCAGCAAACATGATGCTCTTTCAAAAAACCCTGTTTTCCACTTTCAGGTGGAAATGTTTTTATAAAATCGACACAGATAGAAGCTGGGGTGTTTTGCCACACGCAGAATGAATGTTCAGTTTACCTGAAACGTTTGTGAATTTAACGGACTGTTGTCCTCTGGTTGACCACAGTGGGTCCAAAAACAACCGGATCAAACATTACACCAAAGTGACGCCTCAGTTGGAGGTCCTACAGTTTGGCTCTGGACAGATTCTGTTTAGACTACCAAAATAAAAGCTATCCTAACTAAGGTTGAGCAAAATTGTATCGTGTGCAATTAATCTTCAGAAAAACTGTCGATTAATATTTGAAACTCATTGTTAAGCTAATGCCAATGCAGAGCTGGAGCTAATGTGGAGCTAACGCTAACATTGTCATTGATTAAAATTTGGTGCTTTCCAATTTTTCACATTAGTGACATATAAGTCATTGTGAAGCTAACGCTAATGCAGAGTTTTAGGTAATGTGGAGCTAATGCTAACAAGGTAGTAACCATAACAAGAGCTAACGCTAATGCTAACATGGAGCCAACACTAATGCAGAGCTACCACTAGCACAGACCTAACATTAACATAAATGCTAAAGCTAACAGTAAGTGAACGCAAAGCTAATGAGTAGCTACACTAACACAGGTAAAGCTAACGCAGTGCTAATGCTTGCTAAAGCAGGGCTAATGCTAAAAAGGAGCTAACATTAACACATAGCTAATGCTATCCTGGAGCTAATGCTGACATTGCGCCAACACTAATGTGGCACTAAAATGAATGTGTCGCTAACGTTTATGTGGAGCTCAGGCTAACACAGAGCTAACAAAAACGCGGCACCACCATGGCGTGTTCACACCAAACGCATTTTGAGCACTGGATTTCAGCTAAAGAGCTCCTGTCCGTCTGTCTCAGGTTAGTGGACATCATTCAGAAAACTGTCCCGTCGGAAAATGTGTCACTACGTCACACAGTGAAGTCTCTCTGATTGGTTGACGCTCCGAGTCGAGCTGCAAGAGTTCAGATTTTCCAACTTTTCCAACGGTCCGCGCTAGACGCGCCGCAGCACTCCCCGACGCGCGTCCACCATAGACTTTGTACTTAAACTTAACGCTCAAAACGCGTTTGGTGTGAACGCACCATTATGCTTAAGCAGAGCTAACACTATGAAGGAAAGCCAGTAAAATGCAAACTTAAGCCACAACGTCGGCTACAACAAACCAAATCTACTCAGCTGAAGAGTCACGACACTCTAAGCAGCAACGTAAAATGCTGGACGGAGGTAAAGTGGGGGGGGGTTTAGGCTGGTAAAGGAATGAGTTTGACAGATAATATTAAAGTATAGTTTTAGAACACGGTACCTGATTTAGATTTTAAAATGTGTCATCTGTTAATCGCCATATTAATCGTTATTGAATAATAGATAATTGCAATTCAATGTTTCGCTAATATTGCTCTACTCTAGTCCAGACCGCCTCTGAAGGTGGTCTGAGAGAAGATGTTTTTAGAGTTTGAGTGAAAGATTAGTCTTACCTGACTGACGGGTCCGTCCTTTGAGGCTGAGGCCGTTGGTGTTTAGGGAGGCAGAGCGGGACAGCGGGGAACAGCGTGTCGGAACAGGAACAAATGTGGGATCCAAGTCCAGAATCAGCTGGTTCAGCTGCTCGATGGACTCATCGATGTCTGTGGTCAGCGATGCCAGCTCATCTTCCTGGCAGGTCGAGGTGGTGTCAGCAGACCGGGGGGTCTCCTCGAACGTCAGGCCTCTCTGCACCGCCGCCCGGCTGCTGAGTCCTCGAGGTGGGGTTTCGGGGATGGCCAGAGGGGGCGGTCTGTTTGAACTCCCCTGAGTGCCCAGTGGAAGCAAACCGTCATCGATGGCGTCCACCATCTGCTGCTGCTGCACCCAGGAGCGAGTGGCGTACTGGGCAGGTTTCTGAGTCCCGGGCAGGTTTTCAGAGGACAGGGAGCTGTTAGAACCCGGTCCTGCTTCGTCCTCATCGTCTAGGATGTCCGTCTCCCTCTCGCTCGACGAAGCCTCTCCGTTGATGGTGTGTCCGAGCCCAGACTCGTCTCCTGACGAGCGTCCGTGCCCACGACGAGACAAAACAAGTTCAGTCATGACCCCCGGTCGAGGCTTTGAGTCTGCCCCGAATATCAGCTTCCCTCCCTGGATCCACTGGTCCTGCGACGCCCCTCTCTTCTGTCTGGTGTCCGTGCGGCCCTGCGAGGTCACGGACAGGCCCGAGTCGCTGCTGGCGGACGGAGCTCGGTCACTGCAGCTTGGACTGCTGGTGGTTGGGGCCGGTTCCAGGAGGTGAGGAGGACCTGGAAGGAGACATGAAGCGGATTTTTACAATTTCAGTCAAGTATCCCTGTTTCTTCAAAACTGGAGAAGATTTAGCAGGTTTTTTCAGTCATTTCCTGCTTTTACGCCCCTTTTTTTTTCTTCTTGGTTTCTTTCATTTTTGCACCTTAACTCCACACCTGCATAGGTTTGGAACTTGCAGACACACTCCGTGGAGATAAAACAGGGGCCCCTTTGTGAGTCAGTCCCAGGAAGGACGTCTACTTGAGGTCAGATCCAGCTGATTGTGTGTTGACGCACACGCAAGTTTTCACAACAAAAGATCATGGGATCTGCAGGCCAGTTGAGAATGAAAATAAAAACTCAAAACGAGAAAACTTCTTTTTCTTGAAGTTCTTGTTGTACCAAATATTTGTCGACCACATATGAAACAGAAGTTTCTGGTATTTTACTTTAGACTGGTGAACCCCTGTCCATCTTTACGGCTTTACTTAGCTGCAAAAAATTAAAACGTGTCCTAACTTTCTCAGGATCGAGGCTGTAAATCGTGGTAAAGAAGAGGCCGTACAGTATCAGCAACAACACGTACAGTGGAGCTCAGACCACAGCTGGAACAGCAGCCTCTCGAGTCCAGAGAGTGCAATAAAACTCAAATACCAGACATGCATGGTAAACCCTCCCAGCTGTTCTAACGGCTCTTTTCCCACAGACAGTCCGAAACACGCCGCAGAGCGAGCAGTTCTAACTGTTCTAATAGATAATTTAAAAAATACTTCACCAGCAGGAAACTTTCACTGTCCAAGATTAGAAACAGGATGCAAACGCTTTGCAGAAGCCTCCCCCCACCCCTACCCCGGGGAGTCAGAGGAGGAAAAAGCAGAAACAGAAAGATGATTGAAAAGGATGAGTTCGGGTCCTCTCCACTCCTGTTTTGTTGTCCTCTTTGTCGTCTCCGAGGCAGGAAGAGGAGAAAAGTACATTCTTTTTTCTTAAGGCGCTAGCAGCCCTCTCATGTCCCAGAACAAATCCCCGCCTTTAGGACTTTTTTTTTAAATGTTGGTCCCTCCTCCCTGCATCCTGTCCAGGCTCACAGGTAGCTGTGTGGACAGAGGGAGCACTCATGCGTTTTCATCTCAACTTGGGAAGGAGAGGAAGGAAACTGAAGGGGTGGATCATTCACTAAACTCTCTCTCTCTCTCTCTCTCTCTCTCTCTCTCTCTCTCTCTCTCTCTCTCTCTCTCTCTATTTTTTTTAAAACACATAAAGGACTTTCAAGGAAGAAAAAAATAAAAGTAAAGCTGCCCAAATTTGGAGAGGAGAATGTAAACATGGAGGCGGTCCATGCACAAAAGGGGGATGGGTGGGGGGGAGACTGGACAAACTGCAACTCGAACCTGATGCAGAGGGGACAAGAGAAGACAAGCAGGACATTGGTGTCCCCCCATCTCTGAGGGGTTTAAACCATGAATGTTTGTATTTTATAGCTGGAATTGAACAGGAAGTGCTAGATATTCCTGTGGGTCAGCTTGAAATTTTATCTACCACCAGGTGCAGTGGTGGAGCTAGGGGGTGGCCAGTGGTGCCCACCATGGATTCATCTTCGGCCACACCAAAAGGCCACCGCAATCAATTGAGGAAACTAGACTTTTAAAGCCCTATTCTGACGGGATTAGTTTTACCCAGGGACCCCATGCTATTTGTAATAATTGCAGTGATTATCTGTGTTGTTAATCCCGTGTGACTTGGACATGTCAGTAATTTGTAAAGTAAACCCCCCCCCCCCATCTTCCCTACTATATTTTGCTGAACTCTGAGGTCCTGTGATAATACTAATCCAATGTGAACAGGCATCTCTGTGATTTGGACAGGAATGGGATTAATCCAATATGTAATTAGTAGGGGTGCAACAATACATGTATCTGTATCGAACCATTCAATACACCGTTGTATCGAACAATACAGATTTTTAAAATTTATTTTATCAACTTGTCTTCTAAAGATGGTCTGTGTTGAAGGATCTGTGTTTGACTGCTCCACTTAGGCTGCATTGTCGAGCACAGATTCACTGAGAAACATTTCATTCAAAAACTGTAGTTTTGAGGTTAAACAAATGTTCAAAATTAATTCCAAAAATGTACAAGTTAAGAAGTGCATGGAAATAGCTCTTTTTGTATCGAAAAAATATCGAACCGTGAGACTAAAGTATCGAACCGAACCGAATCGTGAATTTTCTGTATCGTTGCACCCCTAGTAATTAGCCGTTTTTTGTTTCCTGGCCACATTTTTATTTGCTTTTGGTGAAGAAGGGAGGCTGGCTTGGAGTGCATTGAAAAACCGTATGGGTCTCATGCTGACAAACCCCAATATGGGGCATAAAAAAAAAAGTCTGAAAAAAGAGTAGTCTTCTGGCTGATGCTGAGCACCAGCAGTGTAGGCATTTATACTCAGCGCTTACGTTGTTGTAGTGTTCTCCAAAAGGCCATGTGGCAGAACTCTTTCTAACTTATGAAATTTTGTAAAAGGAGAGCAAAAGCTTGACAAACAAACAAACTGTTTGAATGGTTTGTCGCACGCAGCCTTTGTGGAGCACTTTTGATGCACGCACCCTCGCTGTGTTCAACGCATCAACTATAAACCAGGCTTCAATATCATATCAGCCTAGGCATGCTAGTCACAAGCCTCTCCAATGCTAACGCCAGCCTAGGCATGCTAGTCACGAGCCTCTCCAATGCTAACGCCAGCCTAGGCATGCTAGTCACGAGCCTCTCCAATGCTAACGCCAGCCTAGGCATGCTAGTCACGAGCCTCTCCAATGCTAACACCAGCCTAGGCATGCTAGTCATAAGCCTCTCCAATGCTAACGCCAGCCTAGGCATGCTAGTCACGAGCCTCTCCAATGCTAACGCCAGCCTAGGCATGC